>JBBYHK010485120.1:5451-17051 GCA_038382065.1 Adansonia grandidieri | reverse complement strand
AAAATGCTTTAAGATACGGTTAATCGGTATTTACAAATAATGATTAAAAGTTATCTAATTTTTATTATATTTATTATGTTTAATATATTATTTTCATTAAATTAAAATATTCATTAATTACATATCTACTTTTATATTATTATTAAAGTCATTGAATGAATTTTACATCACGAGTCACGTAACAACGATGTAATTAGTGAAATATAACAAAACCCAAACAAAATTATAGAACTACAAAAAAGTGAATGAGAATAACTATGCATTTTAGCATTTAAAAAAATTACCTATTTGCTTCTAAAAATTCTTTTAAAAAAATACCCATTATTTTATCATTTTTTTAAACTATAAACTTAGAAAATTAACTTTTTCTATATTTAATTTTTTGTGTTAAATACACATTTAGCTTTTATAATTTAGACTGATTTTCAATTTAATACTTAAAGAAAATCTTTTATCAACATGATATTTAAACTTTCAGTCTTTAAGTATGTTGATACTTAGGATTAACACCGTTAACAAATCACTAATATGTCAGTCAACAACCAATAAGAGTTTGATATGTGATAAATATCACATCATCATTCAAAATTAAAACATTTAAAATAAAAATAATAAAAATTTTATATTGACGTAGCAAAGATAATATGACATTTTTCACATGTTAAAACTCTCATTGACTGTTTGCCTACTACATCGACAATTGACTAATATGTTAAAAATTCAAGTATCAAATTAACAAAAAAAAAATTTTTTAAATATCAAATTAAAAAATTTAACTCTTAATTTTTTGAACATTATTTTACTCACCTAACCTGAGGAGTGTGTAGGATCTTTAAACACTATATTTTTAATATATTATTCAATGACAAAAAAGTTGAAAAACAAAAAAAATTGTGAGGTGGAAAAGAAAGAAAGATGGCTGCTAAAGATCTCCAAGATATTCTGAGCTGAGTTCTTGGGAACAAAGTTCAAAACTAAATCAAAAACCAAACCAAAAAATAACGAATAGGATTGAGAAGCCGCTTGTGTTATTCTCGACCAAAGTGGTGAGCTTCTCTGCTCCACCTTCAAGCCATGTTATGTGCAATTACCTTACTATTTACCTTGTCTTCTCTCTGTCTCTCTCTCTCAGAGACAAACCATAAAAAATATTTGACCCGCCAGTCATTTGCAGCCACTACCTTCATGCCGTGTCACCACCTCATCCACGTGCCAAATTTTCCAGGGTTTCCTTTTCCAGATAATTTCATCTTATCCTTTTTTGGATAAGTAAGGCTTTTTATTTATAGAAAAACAAGCAGCAGTTTTGTACAATATAGTGACTCTGAACTACTTACAACTAGCAATTACTATTCCCTATACTTCAATGTTACACCTTCCATGTGTCTATGTGCGTATAATTTACAATGGCATTATTAAGACTTGCAATCCCTAATGTTTCTAGTAAGCAGATGAAACAATTCCTGCTTATTCCTTATTAGTCCATAAATGCGGACTCCTGTTTGTTTCCTGTCAGATGAAGTAAATATTGGCATTCCAGACGAGTCTTAGAATCATTGATCTAAGATTCTTCCCTTCTGATTCTGCCACAACACATTTAATCTCCTCGTGCCAGAGTTTTCGTTTACTGCTGATCCGACACGTTGAAAGCAAATTGGTCAATAATTTCTTAGAGAATTCGCAAAAAAAGAACAACCGATTTCTCGACTCCTCACGATTGCAAAGTAAGCAAACTGCAGGAGTTCTAATGCCCCAAACACGCATTCAGTCCTCAGTGGGCAGTTGATCAAGTATTACCTGCCATGCTATAACTGAGTGCTTTGGTATATGAAAATAGCACCAGACTAACCTATGCCAAAAAACCTTCTCCCTATGATGTCTTACCTCATTCCAAATCTGGGCTGTTCTATAGTTTGTCCCAAGTATCCTCCAAATCAATCTGTCTCCAAGCTACTGGGTAGATCTGGGAGCAATGCTTCTTAATTTTAAGAGTTTCTTTCAGTTCCAACTGAACCTCTGCGATAGGGGTAGTTGCATAATGTCACTACCCTTGAGAACTGTCATCTGTCAGGTTTTTTCGTTTTTTGTAAAAAAAAATTCTCCATTTCCAATATTATCTCACTGTCATTCGCTCCCCTTTTGTTTGTGGAAGTGAATGAATAGCCTTTTGTTTCTAAATTAAGTCCTTATTAGATACCTATTTATGATATAGAGAGATATAGATGCAGAGGAGTGGCTCTTTCATGCAAAGAAACGAGCTTTTTTTTTTACCTAATTGAGGAAAACTGTAATTTGTGTGTATAAATTGTTTCAAAGTTTGACTGTGGAGGTCTATCAGGTTTAGAGAAAGAAAATTCTATTGAGTCGTTGACAATATACTTGATCCCTAAGGAGTCAACAAGTGAGAATTCTATGAGAAGAAGTTTGCATCCCGACTCAAGGAATTTTAGCTCAGATGATGTAGGTCGTACTATCATTCCTTGAACTTCCTAATGATTCAATTTGGGTTTAGAGTTTAGGGTTCTCTGCGGGTATGCGGCCTTCACGGTCTAATGCTTTTCCATTTTCCTAATGTATATGAGTGGATATCGGATGCCTCTGATGGTAGCTATTCTTGATATAATACGGATATGTCGATAACTTCAAAAGTTGGCTTAGCAGGTAGCAGAAGAATAGTGTCTTCTTAATTGCTTATAAATACACATGAATTTTGTTTACATGCAAAATGCTTAGAAACTTTTCTCATTTTATAGGAGTTCAATGCCGTAAAAAGGCGATACAAAGGACAACATGGGGAGGCATATACATTTGTTGTCACGGTATAGCGTTTTTAGTCTTTTGTTTTCCCCCCAGATTAGTATTCTTTTCAATGTGTTTGTTGTCTCTTTTGGATTCGACTTAGATCGATTTAGAGCTATCTCTGTTTCACTTCATCACTGGGATACAGTTATTGTACTATGTTATTTAGATGAGGAGTCTTATATAATGCTTTCATATCAAATTATCAGGTTAAGGAAGATCTGAATGTCAAACGCATGGTGCTGAAAATTGTAGTCGGAACCCTTGATTTCAACATTAGGCATTTGTTACATGGAAAGTCTTTTCCCGAGGTATAAAATGCATACTTTTTATATTCGACTGCTAGTCATTCGTCAGGCCAAATATATGGGCTATTTGTTAAATATAGTTGTGAATCCGAAACCTGTTGCAGGAACGCGAAAAGCATCTCTTCTGCAGCATCAACAGAACACAGCTGAAGAAATATGTTTATGTTTCCAACTTATGTGTTGCGATATCAGCCAGTCGACAAAGCATTGCTAGTAATACGTTGTTTTTTGTTATTGAATCAACCCGATCAAGTGGTAAATGGTACAAGCATTTCATTCAAAGGCTCTTCATCTGGTGCAATTAGTGTGAAAATTCCCCTTTCTAATTCAGTCCTTAGGTTGCAGTCGTTGTAATATGTATATGTGCATGTGCATACAAACAATGAATCTGCTCTCGAACTGTATCAAAAAATTGGTTCTGAGGTAATACCATTTTATCCACTCTATTTCGCTTTCTAGCTATGTTGCTCAACTCTTCATTTGTCCTCAAGTATCTTAGCACCCGTATTCGAAGAAATATCCAACATGGATAAGGAAATATGAGTCATGATCCTCTTAAGACCCTCCTATTACATGGAAAAACTTGAAAAAAAATTGAACATAATGTGTTGTTTACATAGCTATGTTCAACACTTACACCTTAGTCCGAGTAACTAAGCTTTCGGGTTCAATTTTGTGACCTTCTGTCATTTTCTGCATTGGAGATGATATACATTTTGCATTCTCCTTCATATGGTTGAAATGGCAAGCTCTCCGTTTTTAGAACAGCAGATGTACTTAACTTGTTATAAGGAATGAAATTTTGTTGAACACAAATTTAGAGATTTTTTTTTCTCTTTCTGAAAAAAAAAAAACAAAAGAAAAAGAAATGCTAAAATTCAGCTTGGGAACTTAGAGGTTTATAAAAAGACCGAGGATGGGGAACAATTAACCCAAGAATGTAATCTCCTGGTATTGTCGTTATCTAGTGTATGCATTTGCTGTAAAATTCAAAAGTAAATGACCAAATTACTCAAAATTAAGGTACATACTTTGACCCTGGTGAATCTGGTGTCAATGATTCTACACTTTTAGCACTTCTGCTCTGGGCAACATTTCATCTAGGGATAGCGAAACCAATCCACTTCGAACAAGAGTTTTTTTTTTTTCCCGAAAAGTGAATGTTTAGTATAGTGGGACAATTTTGATAAATGCTTGATCGAATCCGCCCTATTCATTTTTTGAAATTACGATTTTACTCCTTTAAATATTCTATGTATTGTTTTATAATTTTAGTGTATATAAATATACTAAATTTATATGTACTTTATATTTATGCATATTATATATATATACACTAAAGAATTTTATATATGAAAATTACGTTCATATAAATTTTATAATATTAAATTAAAAATAATTAATAAAAAAGTAGAGTGGAACAACGTAAAGCGATTATGAATGTAATCGACATCTATGGAGGTGGATGTTTTCAACATTATACAAAAGTGGAGCAAAGGTGGATAAGTTAACCTCTATCCGGCTCCATTGCCATTCCTATAATTCATCTATGTTTGTGAGTCATAACTAGTATCTGTGTTATCCAAATTTAAAGTGAATGTTAAATATGTGTATGTGTTAGATATTGATATATTTAAATTTTTTACATATTTGAAATATTATATTTCATAGTATATCAAATATGTGTCGGATGTAAATATTTTAAAATAATAAAAATTTTGAGTAATATAACCAGAAGCTTATTTCCTTCCTCTTTTATATTATGTATGATGTATTTACATGCGACTAACTAATATATAGACTCTGCTTAATGACTGCTTCCAAAATTGAAAGCTCAACAGCTTATGGGCTTTATTAGATAACTTTTTAAAACAATTATATTAATATTTATATTTTTTATAATTAAATTTATAAAAAAAATTTATTATTAAAAAATAATTATGATCAGATTTATTAATTTATAAAAAGTTATATTCAAAGTTTGGCTTTTACACATAGAGTCTAACGGACATGGACAGCTTTATTCGTGTGTCCTAGTTGTTAAAATGATGGATTACATGGTTTGGCTTAGTGCGTTTTGTTGTGGTCGTTGGACCTAAGCCCTTGGGTTCCAATTATTAAAATGATGGATTGCATTGTTCCTATTATTGATTAACGGTTAGAGTTTTTATTTTGCCTCGTAATGATCAGGGTTGTGTAGCTTAATTTTATAACCAGAACACTCTGGAGCCGATGCTCACCGTTGGATTGATATTTCCCTGTTAATGGTTTGAAACTTAAACGGTGTTTTTATTTGGGTTGAGAAACGTGGATAGATTTGATCAAGTATCCACTGTATTCACTGTATTTCTAGCTGTCTTTTCTCACCCGTGTTCCATGCCAATTAAGTCGTCAGAAATACTTGATTTACGAAAGAAAGGCAACTTCTTGGCCAAAAAAAAAAAAAAAAGATGGGCAAGGGTTTCACATCTTGGGGGTGAAAATTAAAGAAAAATATATATGAAAGGCTGGGGGTTTGCTGTTTGCCTGATCTGCGAGGCTCGGATTCAAGACATATGTCCTAAGAAGCAGAGTGACAATCAACTTAAAGATTGACATTGTGATGCGTGCAAGATACAATAGGTGACAGTTATGACTCTTAATGACAGTTAATGATCGTTAACAATAGTTGAGGTAGTTAGGAAGCTGTAAAGTCTGTTATAGGCAGTTTAGCTACACTTCTCAATGGTCGGTGAATGTAATCCATATGTGTAGCAAACTGCTACCGATAACTTCTCATGCTTAATACAAATTGCAGCTTCTCCTTCTTCCTTCAATACCTCTGTGTCGCTTCTCGAAAGCTGTTCTCTACTCCCAGCTCCATTGCATACGCATCATATTGATTCACAAAGAAACAGAGTAACATTACAGAACCGCATAAGCCGCGCCTCACGCTCATGACATATTCAGCTAGACATTCATCTCATTACTGTTTTCACTGGTCTCACCAAATCCATGTTGTTGCTGAATTGATGTCCGAGCCATAGGAGATGTGGTCGATGACGTTGCATGAAGAAGGAGACCACCGTACCATATCTGGAACCTTTCTCTTACCTCATTATATACAGTGTAGTGGCAAAGAAACCTGTATAGCCCTATGGTAAACAAGTAATAAAGCAAAACCAGAAGCAAGAGAAGTAGCCATATAACTAAGAAAAAGTAGCCAAATGGAGGGGCAAGGATCAATAGCAGTAAGTCACAAGCAAGAAATCCATCAAAAATACATAATTGGTTTAGAACGAGCACAAGTGAGTGGTTTGTGAACCGAGCTTGTACTGTTGTCACTGCTACAGCAACGAAAGCGTAGATTAACATCGTTAAAATGAAAAGCCTCATAACTGCACCATGTGCTTCGAATGGAGTCCCATCCTTATTTTCAGACTTCAGTTGAAGCAGTGTCAGCAGGATAATGATGAGGGAAACAAAGGTAGCAATCATTCTGTTGAAAGAACTAACTCCTTCACCTTGTTCACTTCGCACAAACAGGGAAAAGACTTATTAGTAATAGTATTGACGAGATAAGAAAAGAAAAGACAGGAGGACAGCTAAAAATTAGTCAGAGCTAAAGAAGAGTTGTGGGAAATTCTAACCTCTCGTAGATTGATTGATCCACTGGCATTTTTTTCAGTGGTTTTCTTGTCCAAGGCTTTTCGCCTTTTTATACTTCGGGAGGTCCTTCTACCTTTTTCCTTTTTTTTTTTTTTTTTTTTTTTTTTTTTTTTTGTTTTGGTGTGTGGGTGTTTTTTTTTTTATTCATCAGCCTGGTACTTGGGCACAGTTAAAAACAAAAATGTAGGCCTACTTAATCCTAAAAATAAAGGCCTTCCATTCAAAGAATAGGTAAGTGGCGGAAGCACTCCATTTTCAAGATAGCGAAATGTGTTATATAATAACTTTCTGCTTATAACAAACAAAAAAACTGAGTCAAAAGTAAACGAGTTTAACCAAGGTATTAAATTAGGTAAACAAAAAATATTGAACGGGCATTAATTTGGATCATTGTTGGCGTCTTCATTTTAAGGTTTCAATCGAATTCATGCTGCTGGTTTCTTCTCAGTCGAGTTCATTTCTTCCACTTGTTCAAAGTCTATGTTCAGATTTCTTTTACTCTAATTTAACACCTTAGTTAACAGGGATTAAACACAGTTAATTTTAACTCATGGTTATATGTTTGTTATAAGTGGTAAGTTTTACTAATAATTATTGAACAAATTTGAACTTTTTATTAAAAATTTAAAGGCGCTTTTCGATCCATTCATCATGTTCTTTTCGTTTTACTTTTGACGTTGCTTTTCAAAGTGATTTTTGTGTTAATAGTTAATGTGGAATTTTACGTGTCAGGATCACATCGTCAAAAGGCTAGATACGTAGACCCCCTTATGATAGAGAGAATGATTTGAAAATTATCCACAAGTTTGATCGTGAGAGTGACATTCAAATTATTTTTGGATAAATTTACCTCTTGAATCAAATTGTGCTTGAACTGTTGTATAATTGTAATTGATGCTGTTTCCATTGCTAGTCCAAAATTGTACATAAGATTTTTATTAGTATAAGAAAAATTAAAAAATACAAGAAATTAACGAAGATTGCGTAACAATATTACTTTTTTTAAAGTTTTATTTGCTTTCACTATTAATTTAGTGTGCAAATAGATTACTGACATATAAATATCGAAGACATAATAAAGTCATATGATTGACGATTTTTCACGTTGACGATATCAATCTATTATATATTAAGTAGTGTATAACAAAACTATCAAAATTTTATTTATAATTTTCAATATATATTTTTCTCTATCTATATTTTCCAAACATAAAAACCTATTTATAAGCAATTAAATATCTTTTCATATAAATATAAATATCTACCTATATGTTTATTTGGATAGTCATACAAAACAAAAAGGCACAACTCTTTATACCCAATTAAGAGACATGATTTTATATTTATAGAAAACATAACCATTTAATTATGTTGAAGATGTTCTAACAATTTTCACGTCATACGGCTCCTTGTGAGTCACAAATAAATTTAAAGACCTAATCAATATTATTTATCTTCGTATGGTTGTAGGATAGATCGAGAAAAAAATGGATTGGGAGGTCCAAAATTATACCAATGGAATTCTATCTATTATATTATGAAGAATTAAAAAAAAAAAGTGCTTTTGAATTGGTCTCCCTCGTCGTTAAAATAAATTTTTCTATAAATTTTTAATTTTTATAAGTAAATATCTATTTTTTAATCATCTTATATAAGACAACTTGCATAACTATTAAATATTAACATGTAAATATCTTTAAATTGTACATATTAGCATTAGTTCATATCTTGCAATTTCTATAGAATAATAAATCCTTATTTTATAAATTATTCATTCAATAAAACATAAAAATTATCACTTTAATTAAATAATCTTATTATTAATAATAAAATTATTTTGAGTATTATATATTCTGTTAATCCTTTTTATGCAATACTAGAGATGTCTACTAGTAGGGTCAGGACTTGAAAAAATTTTCAATTCATTGCCTAAGCTCGTTTTCTACCTAGCCTATCCATATTACTTATATTTACTATTTATAATTAAAAAGTAAAAAAAAAAAACTTTTATATTAAATATTTTGTAATTATTAAATATCTATTTTAGTTGGTCCAAATTTATATAAAACTTGTTCAAGAGCCAATCTAAGCAGGCAAGACTAAAATCTATGCAAGACCAAATACAATGATTTAATATCACCATTAATTTATAATAAACATAATAATTTAATGTCATTAGCGATAAAATTACCTTAATAACCTTAATACATGGTAATTAAATCACCATGATGATCCTAAAAATGATACCAACACTAGCTTAATCTAATACCATTATTAAAATCCTACACTGAATTTTGTCTACCAATCAAGTGACTCACTCAAATTGGAAATGTACTAAACCCAAAAATAACATTATTAGAATAAAAATTCAATTAAGGTTATTTTTATATTTTTACTTTAAATAATAATTTTTTTTCAAAAGAACACATTATTACTTGACCAATGCTACACTATCTTATGGTTTGTTTGGATAAACGATGAGAATGGTTCCTGTGAGATTAAAATACGATGGCATTGAGATTAAAATCAACAATAGATAAGTGTTTAAACTCAAATATAACAATGGAGGTAAGATAAATTATATTTAAAAAATAATTATTAAAAATATTAAATTAAAAGGTATGTGTACATAAAATAAATAATTAAAAATATATTTACATTAAATAATAAAATATATATTAAAATTATATTATATTATATTGAATAAAAAATTATATTAAAATTATATTTATATTAAATAATAATAAAAAATTCTTAAAATTATATTTTATATTAATAAATAAATTAAAGATATAAATATAAAACATTAAAAATAAATGAAAATTAAAATAAAAAAGTAGAGGAGTAAAAGGGGAATTACTCCTTCCATTAAGGGTCCAATAGCTAAACTCTAGTAAATGAAAATTGGAACTCCAATGCAGTTGCAACGCCATCGGGGTTGCATCCAAATGCACCGTCGGTGAAATGTAACACCAGTGGGAGATAATCACCCCGCAAATATGCTTTGAATCTCGTCACGCCCAAATGCACCCTTAGTTAGGTTAAATCTAGTGCTTTTTTTTTTGTTCTTTTCTAATGACAAAAAGAAAGACCTTTTAAACATTAGTTAGGACATAAATGTATAACTTATATTAAATTAAAAAATATTAATTATCATCCATAATCATGAAAAAGACTAAATATCATAGAAGATGGTTAATATTATATACTTTTTGATACGTTAAAAATACACCATTCGATAATAAAAATTATTTTAAATGTAATTAATTTATTTTATGATAATTGTTTATTTTATCTAGACCTATCCAAAGGTTGGATTACTTGTTTAAGCCTAAAGGTTTATCTAATATTCGGGAAGGCTTAGACAAAAATATTAGATCAAAAAAATAGACTTGAGTAAAAAAATGAAGCTCATTTAAAAAATACGGTCGGCCCTTGAGTGGAGAACTTTAAGCCCTAACCTAGCCCGAATAATGTTTTTCTATTATAAAATTTATAGTTATAATATAACTATATATTTTATAATAATAATGATAATTTTATTTCACTAAATGTTAACTTGTGGAAATACTTTTACAATGAAAGTAATACCATATATTTTTAAAGAACATTAACAAAAAATGTAATAAAAATATATTTAATTATTAAAGATGAAATTTAAAAACATATGTAGAAAATAAAAATACTATATAGGCTGGTCTAAATAAGCTTAAACTATCTATTTGTAAATATGAACTGACTTTAATAATAAAAAATTATTCATATTTCGAGTCGAAGTAAACTTTAATAAATTTATAAAATATTAATATATTTTTTGGACCTAGTCTGTGAGCACGTCTAGTTTAACCTAACGTAACCTACTTTTCAGTGATGAATCTAAATCTTGTGAAAATCGTTACCTTACTAAATTTCCATTCACCTAGGTGAAAAAGGGAAAAAATGATAAAAAGAAATGGAAAAAAAAATGTTAGACGAAGAATCGAAAATAGTTGGTAGTTTTTTTAAATTGAATAATTATAAATTTTAATAATAATAAATAAAAAATAGTTATTAAATAGCATTTATACCTTTTGTTAATAAGTCTATTAAAATTGAATAAATATATTTCGTCAATTCTTCATCTTAATTGATATCACTTTATTCGTAATATCAAATTCAATCAAGAGCATATTGATAGTATAAATAATTAATATGTCTTTAATTTAGATGAATTGAAATTTAATTGATATTTTTTTATCATGCTTATTTGGTGAAAAATATATATTTAATAAAAATTTTGAAATATACTCCTAATTCTTATCATGTTTAGTAATAGTCATTTTAGCATGTTAAAAAAAATCACTATTTTATTTATTAAAAGGAAAATTATAACATTGGTGACTAAGACAGAGTTCACTACATGTATTAAGTCATTTTAAAACTCAGGTCACATGGATTAGATTTTAATTTTAATATGTTAAAGTGTTGGTTAAGTGGAAGTCCGGATTGAGTTTATCCTAGATCTTTAGTTTTGAAAATCAAATTTGAGTCTGATTTAACTTAATCACTCAATTGAATATTTTAAAGTCAAATTTAAACATATTAATATGTTAATACATTATAATTAATAAATTAATTAATTGGATTGACTTTGCTCAAGCTCGACCATTGAGTTGGACCCGCAAACTTAAAAATTATATTAAATTGTTAATCTATCTGGGTTCTAAACCAAAATATATTAAATTATTTTTTAAATATCATATTTATTAGATACTTTATTTTCATATATATATATATATTTATTTATTTAAATCAAAAACCTTCAAATGTTGATCGAAGGATTTTTTTTTAATATATATATATATA
>JBBYHK010485091.1:0-11132 GCA_038382065.1 Adansonia grandidieri | reverse complement strand
CCCACAAATTCTAAGATATTTTGTATAAATATGAAAACATAAAAAGATGATAAAACCATCAAAATCTAGTTAAATCCTATTAATTTTCTCATACAACACAAAGCAACATTCATAAAAAGAATAAATACGCAATGATCGGCTTTAATCTCCTTTAACTTTTTCCCTATTTTGGGCTATAACTCGATAAAAAGAAAAAAAAAGAAAAAAACCATATGGTAAGCAAAACATAGTAGTAATAATAATAGAAAAATATGACATTGTAAATATTGTAAGCAAACTTTTATCATTAGTTTTTAAGAAAAAAATAAGGTTAGAGAAAAGAAATAGTTACCATGCTAATAACCTAAAAATAAAATAAAAAACTTGAAAATTAAAAAAAAACTTAGAGAAGAAAAAATATTTACCATCTCGACAACACAAAAATAAAAAAAAAAACCCTTAAATTAAGGTCTGAACTTAGAAAAGAACAGAAATATTTGATTTGAAATTGGAGAAAAAGAAAGAAAAAAGAAAGAAAAAGGTTTTTTTTTACATCAATTTGAAGGGTATAATAGTGATTTCATACTAATATCTAATAGAGTTAGGCTGTGACATACGATTTAAAAGCACAGGGAATGTCACAACAAGGAGTTATGTGTCAAAACTCTATAGCATAAAGAGAAATGGACTTTCCCCAAATTTTAATTAGGACAATTTAGTGTAAAAATCTAGAAAATTTTAAAAAGTTAATTAAAATTCTACATGTAGTAAATCCAATCAAAAATTTAATCATGTAAGAATTCTAATAAAAAGAACATGCAAAAAATTGAATCAAAGAAATTAATGTGAAAAATCGAATTAAGAGAGTTTTAGTGTAAAAATGTAAAAACCTCCTAGAGATTTTAATCAAAAAATTTTCATGCAAAGATTTAATTCAAGAACCCATGCATGAAGATTTCTACAGTCTCACATATAAAAAAAATTAATTTCATACTTAAGAAAAAATTTTGTGAGAAATTCCATGCATGAATACCCTTAATGGGATATTCAATGCATAAATCCTCCTAAAAATATTTCAAAAATATTCCAAGTCTAGAATTCTAATTAAAAGTTTAATTCTATATTTTAAAATGTGAATGAATAAGAAAATCTTATGTGTTGGAAAATGGAAAATTAACAACCTTAAAATTTAGAAAAAGTTTACGAGAAAATCCTTACAAAAAAGAAAATTGTGTATTTGAAAAAATGAAAAATTCAAAATGAATTTAAACCTAGAAAAAAACTATATTAATTTAAATGCTTAATTAAAAATATTTAACAATAAAAAATGTGGGAGAGGTAAAATCAAAAATCCTAAACTCAAAAAAATTTACAAAAAAATCCTTACGAAAAAATTCAAGATTTCAACCAAAGTTAATCAAAATAAACAATTTATCTAACAATTTAACACCTTATGGTATAAATAATGATGCGGACTTTTTGTCTACTATTTTTTACTTTCAAAAAAAGTATCAGCATAAATATTGTAGGGGTATCAATAAAAATTATACAATAGTTTACTATAAATCCTGTGTAAAAAGTTCTCAAAATTAAAAAAAAAAAAATTAAATCAAGCGCATTACATTTAAAACAAATTCCCTAATTCCATGGAGAATTAAATTGATTTTTCTCTTCAAACTTCATTTATTTTGATTGGGTTTGCTCCATGAACCCTGGAATGCAATTTTTCAATTGTACACCCGAACGGCCTTCAAAATATGACCAAATGGTTCCTAAAGTGCTTGGTCCTTGTAAAGGGAGCAAACACTCGCTGGCATGACTATTTGATTGTCGACCTCGAGTGCTCTGGAATTTCAGAGAAAGGGCTAAGATGAAATTAGATGTCTACAATTATATATGATAAACAAATGATACGGCAAATAGCCACACAACATTCGACTAAGCCACTCAAATACAAAAATAGGAAATGAAACATTGTATTTCACAATTGCTGATAAACTATTCTGATAAATTATTAATGTTCCATTCATAAATACTAATAACTGCACTTAACAAATGCAAATTCTGAAAAAGTTAGTTCACACAGCAATTGTGACAATTTAGGCAAGTTGTCATGTTTGAATGATCTGGTTTGAGACCAAATATGAAACAATTACTATAATATACCAAAAGAAAAAAAAAGAAAAGATGTAAGTCTCTATACATTCACCCTTGAAACCAAAAACGAAACAATTACTATAATATACAAAAAGAAAAAAAAAAAAAAAGAGAAGAACATAAGTCTCTATACATTCACCCACCATGAAGTCTTAAGCTTTAAAGCTATTGTTAAATCTACATTGCAATAATTTGATCTCTCACCTTTGCAAATCTACACCATAATATTCCCTAACAAGTTTGATCTTTCTTAAGCATTACAAACAAACCCTATTTCCTAACTAATCAACATAGATAACAAATCCAAAAGTAGAAAATTAAATAAAAACAAAGTAAAAAGACAAAAAAATAGAGGAATCGCAATCTTACCTCTCAAGTGAAATTGCCAAAGGTTACTTACCTACAAGTTACACCACTTTGAAGATAAAGAAGTTTGAAGTTAGGGTCTGTAAAATTAAAAAGGAAGGGTTTTATTTAATAGAAAATAGAAAAATGGCATAGCTCAGGGAAATAAAAAGAAATGATTAAACAACATAGCATAGCGTTTGTATTGTTAAGGAATATTTTTTACATGTATTATACAATTAAATTATTAATAGCTCATTTTGAAACTATGATATGCATAAAATAGTTATGTTATATATTAAACTATAATATCTATTTATATTGTGAATGTAGGACTACATATACTAAATATAGAATAAATTTATTAATAGTATAATTTAGTAATAATAATGAATATTTATATAGTAATATAGTAACATAAAGTATATATTAACTTTGTAAAGTTGAATTATTAATAATATACTTCATTAATCATGTATAATAAATAAATCCATGATATAGTATACTATAGTTATTTAATATAGTAGATTATAATATATGCAGTATAGTATTGTATTATATCATACATTACATATTAATTTAAATATTGCAAAAATATTATAATAATACAATACACAATATAATATATTAATATCGTTGGCAGTATTACATTGCATACGTATAGTACTAACATAGTACTACTGATATTAGATGCATTTACTAACATATTACTATATATTTTAAGAGGAGGGATCCACTTAATGTAAAACTAAGTTAATTTTACACACTTTCATAATTCTTTATATAATATATTTTTGTTTAATTTGACTGTCATATTTATATTCTATTTATATAGATCATGCAAGTCGTGTTTTGATTAAATTAAAAATGTCTAATTAGTTGTTTGATGTAAAAAAACTTCTAGGCATTAAATATTTATTAAAAAACAATATCTTCAATTGATGTGATAGAGATATTGGATAGATTCAAAACTTTACGTGCACGACGAGTATAATTATATTGCTAAATTCAACAGTTAGTTTATTAAAATATTAACCTTATAAAAATTATCTAAGCGCATAAAACTAATTTAGTTATACTAGTGGAAGTGATATTTCTTTTCGTATTATAATATTATATTTTATTAAATAATGTTTTATAATATATAATATTTAAATATTAAATATAAATATTATAGCAAAAATATTTGTATTAATATTATGTATTATAATATACAAATGTTTAGTAATAACATATGTAACATATTTTTTTACAATTATATATAATATATCATTAATACATATATTATGTCATATGCAATACATCTTAATTATATTATAATATTGTACATACAATAAAAATGTAACAAGTATATTTATGTCACATTAGAAAAGCTTTCATATTTTAATATTTATTTCAATTAACCTAAGTACATAAATTATTTATAAGGTTATTTTGTAAAAAATACATTAAATCTTGTTGGTAGAATGATTCAACTAATTAAGCTAATTAAATCATTAAATATTGTTTTATAAAAGTATTATATATCTTTAAATTTAAAAGTATTTAACGTTATTAATTAATTTATTATTATATTTTATCTTTAAAAACATTTCTTAAAATTATTATTATACTTGATATAAATTAATTTTTGGAGCATATAATTTTATAATGTAAGACTAGTTTACTTGATAAAGTATCTAAAGCCTAAGCAAACAAGCCTAGGTTTGATTTTTTGGTTTAGCATAAATTTTCAACATTTTAAAAAAGTGGATTCAGATATCTGCATCCGTAAATAATGCATTTTCAGATAATGGATATCTAAGGATTAATATCTACATTTACTTTGAATTCATTGCAAATTATAATTATAATATCTAAATCTTAATATCTAAATTCACAAAAAATAGATTTGATAATTGCGAATATTTAAATCTACACTATCTATTGCCATCCCTACAAGAATGATAAATAAACACTCCCTAAACTAATCAAGAAAACTCATCAAACTACAAACAAGAGATTTATCTTTTGAAAACTTAGCCAAGGATTTTGAGGAAATACAATAAACCATTGACCTATATCTTATAACTTTTGGCTCTGAAAGTAATTGCACATTTACAATTGTTCGAAATAAAACATCGCAACAACAAAATCTCCTATCTTCACCAAAACAATCATTGATACTAAAAAAAAACTTTTTCCTTGAAGAATCTTCAACAAAAACACTAACACTTGAGTAAAGTTTTTCCAACTTTAGCTTAATATTTTGCTTTCATTAAAGTTTTAAATTCTTCATTTATTTTACAGTCAAACTATGCCTAGTTTGAAATTGCCTTACTAAACTGACCAAACATCAATCTTTGCTCATAAGGAACCAAGTTAACAATATGATCTTCCATTTTCACAAACACTATTATTGCTACTACACAAACTTTTTCGTGAAGAATCACTAAGAAAAAAAATTGTGGCTTGGGTAAACATTAAACCAAAACTGAATTCATTATATTTAATGATTTCATTAGATTTTTTACTTCTTTCTCATTATATATGTAGTTCTAAAAACATATGTTTCATCTATTTTACAACTCCACAATGCCAAAGACAACTAAGGTATCATCATGAAATTTATCAAAAAAATCGAGAAAACTTCGATGCCTCATAAAAATAAACAAAAACTTGACTCATTACTTTTATTCAATATAAATACAATTATATATTCTTTATTGCATTATATATTTTGTAAAAAAAAAAATTATTTCATTTGTTTCATAAGTTTATAAATCTAATGATAGAATGTTGTAGCAAAAAAAGCGTCTTACCCTTGGTTTCTTTTAGAGATAAATCTTATACACAACTTCTTTTGACAAAGTGGTAAATATAAAATATCAAATCAAGCTCCTAAGATTGAAGTTTGATAATTTCTTCTTACCTTTTTTGCCTAAATCTGAAATTAAGATTACTTTGTTCAAAAAATTGCAATACTTTTGTGTATTTATGTGAACAACATATGCATTAATAAGATCACTCATATTGCTTTTGTCAATTTTGGACCTTCTTACACTAAAAAAAGATCAAAGTCTTACACATTATTATTCGAATTATCTAGAGTGCCTTTAATGAAGCAATTTATGCAATATAAATATTTGGTAAAAATATATATCAAGGTATAGTTAACTAATAAATATAATCTAATCTTAATAGAATAAATTAATGTCTAAAAAAAATTCATTTAAAAATAGTGCCATATAATCGCACATAAAAATACAAAAATCAAATAAATTGTAAAGAAAAAAATATTTTCATGCCAAAAATTATAAAGAAAAAAATTAATTGAACTATACTGCTTTTCATACCCAAGCATATAGAAAAAAATTTGTCAAACCTTTAAATTATCTTTATAACCCATGCCCATTTGTTGTACAAAAGCCAAACCTAAAACTCGGTTATCTAACCCTCACTTGTTATCCTTTACAAACCCTAATCTCTCTTTCTTTCTCAAACTTTTTAGAATCAAAACACCCCTCTTAAAAATAGAACAAAAACTACGTGATCAGAATAATTAAAAATAGAAAATGGACAGCATTCTTTAATTCTTCAAGGTGATGCTCCATTCACCTGTGAAAAGCAATTATATAATAAGTATATCTAAAATGTTTACACATTTATCATTCAATAATAAAAACCACCAAAGCTTTAAGCAAATGCGATTGTTTCCATTGATTTTAACAAATTATATACAACAACAAACATTTATATCATAAAATTTAAATGAACTTCTGAGTGCATGAGTTTTTTCCCTAAAACTTAACATCTCTTATATAATTAAGGAGTTTATATTCCTATTATACAAGATAAATACCCTGAACAAAAAATCTAAATTTAAAAAATTAGAAACTATTGATTTGTTTAAAACACAAATTTTTGCAAAATTATTTAAAGACTATCATTTATACCATAAATATGACAATTACAGTCTGCTTATCTATTTCTATTAACATTATGCTATAATATATTATGATATATTGGAAATTTACCTATTTGCTTATATATAGAAAATTTTAACCCCAACTGTTGATAAAAGTTAGAGGACTTGTGGGACAATCATAGTCTATAAAGATTGTCTGAAGAGATGATGGGTTTTGTTTCATTGATGGCTAGGAAAAGTTTATGAAAATTCATTGTATATGCAGATTTCTTATTTTTCACTTACGATCTAGATAAAACTTTTGATGCGTACATTTATGGAAGATGTGCAATGCTTCAAACAATAAAATATTTGCTAAATAAGAAGCGTAAGAACTACTACATAATTGACTTATAAAAATCATCTTATTTACTTATGGTACTATTATTGATTCTTGATAATTTATGATATTATGCTGAGCATCAAATAGAAAAAACTAAAAAGAAAATAACCCTAATTGGACTAATAAGGATTTAAGAAAGAACCTGAGATTATTAACCTAGAAAATAAAGACAACAAAGAGATTGAAACAATCAATCCTCAATTTGAGTATAAAATGATATCTTCAATAATGAACACACTATTTCTCTTGGTAATATTATATGACTTTTGATTAATAAATCATATGGATAGTACATTTATTTTTTTAACTAAATGCAATTGCAACATGTTTCAAAAAAATTTGCTTACAGCCACTTACCACACTACGAAATGTCATTGTTCTTTTTAGTGTCATCAAACAAAAAGAATGGTCGATCAACTACGTATATAATAACAACAACAAAACTTTCTCAATAGGATGAAGATTTTGTTCAAGACAACTAATTAAGGATTATGGATCAATGTGTTTAAAAGAAATTCAACCAACAAAACCTACAAATCATTCGTCACCACTGAAAGTATATTAATTCAAATCGTAACATACTATTTACTCTGCTACCATTGAATTAAACTGAAGTCCATTTTTGTGACCTTTTATTAAAATATGACAGAAACTTACTTTTCTATCTAACATAAGCATATATATTACTAATAGCCTATATCAAACACCATCAGCATTATTGCTATTAAATTAAATAAATAAATATTTTTGTCATTTTTTTGTATATAATGTATTCAATACAGGTTACAATTTGTCTGATGTAGGCTTATATATCCACTTTCTTTTATTATCAATAATGGATAATATTTACCCAAGATATAAATGAAATTATCTTAAATGTAAACATCTTTTATATTTCATAATCTGCTATATCATACTTATATCAAACATTAAACATGATAGAGCATAAAATTAATAATTAATAACATATCAGTATACTTTAACTATTATAACAAAAAAACAGAATGCCTCAATGTAATAATATTAGAACTTTATACAAAATTATTTTGCATATAATATAAGAATTAAATATTTAGCTAATTTAAATATTATAAACTAAAAAATTTATTTATTTACATTCACAATACTCTATCGGATAACATGATATGCATAAACTTATATTTTACAATAGCATAAGCCTAACAAGGCAAATATAATTATCAAATCTCACACTAAAGATATAACCATTCACTTTCTCAATTTTTTAAATTCTGTAATTTTTCACATCCCTTCTTTTATTGCTTTGGATAAATCATATTAATAAAATAAAATCATTATATTTTAAGAATCATGTCTTTTAATTTCTCTGAATTCTCAAAATCTACCAAACGAAAAAATAATAAGACTTTTGCAAACTATTATTTGCGTGTTATGTCAATGTTAATTTTCTAGTAAGATTATACAAATACCTATCTAATTATTTTCAGAAAACTTTATCCTACAATAATTCAAATTTTGAAAATCTAACATTTTTATGTTACCAAATAGAAAAATCATTTTATACATTTACATGTAAAACAATAGTTTCTCGCTTTATCTTATAATTATTATTGTAGGTTCTATTGTCAAACTTTGCAAAGAAAATTCTGGAGTAGTTCCAAATCCTTATTTATGTATGTATCAAAAACCTAGCAAAAAATCTTCAAAAAATATAATTTTATAAAGAAACGATAATTTATACTTGATTATTAATTGGATTGATTTTGTCAAAGAATATGATTTTCAATATGGAGACACAAACATGTTAAAATATTTGGATACCAAATCTTCCAACCATACAAATTGGTAAGCCATGGGTAGAATAAATGATAAAAAATTTATTAGCCAAAATGGGTATGCTTCACTTTTCTAACAACATTACATAAATTTCTAGTGTAATAATTATTTTTAATATATTTCTATACGTCATATTAATAAGCTATCTTAAATTAAATAAAAATAATCTATTAACAACTAAATCTAATTTGTATCAACGGTCAATGACCATCAACATTGAAGTCGAAGAATTAAAGCCACAATTTTAATGCATGTTAAATATTTCAACTATGAATCCATCATTCCTATTGCTAAAATCTTAAATAACTTTTCATAATACATAATAATTTTGTTTTTATATATTTTCCATAAATAACATCTTAATTTAGCATATACACAAAACCTCCTATGAAGATCACCTATTGTATCACCCAACATACTGTTGTTTGTTCCAAGACAATGAAAAATAGAGGATTAGATACATTTATAACAAATATAACAAAGCATTCTCAACTGGTTGCAGAAAGTGTTGGATATCAGTGCAAAATTAAAGGTGTATAATATAAAATACGTATATGAATATGTAAGTTTTCATATATAGATACATAGTGTAAAAATAAATTAAATGATTGATATCCATTGTTCTCAACATGCCCACTTGAAGATGAATAAAAGGTTGGCATTGATAGGTGGTAAAGAAGTCCTATATTAGAAACTTAAGGCTTATTTATGTGGTGTATATTAGCCTAGTTTTAATGTGTGAGTGAGTGGCAAGGGACACCTAAGCTTTTGCTTGAGGCTTGAGGTCTGCACAGGATTAAACCACACCACATGCATGCACAGCCAGTCTTGAATTTGGGTTAAAGGTCAATTGAGCCTTATTTTTTTAGAGTACAGCCCGTCAATGTTTTAAGCCTGATCCAACCGAATCTTTAGTCTGGATAAGATATTCCTCTAATTGAACGGTTTAAATTTTGAAAAACAGTATCCTTACTTTCTAGGAATGATTACAACTATTTGAGATTTTTTTTAATTTGCTAAAAAACTATTTGGTTATCACTTTTGAAATCTATTGTAAATGGTTTCTTTCATTTGTCTGCATTGGTTCTATGTTTATCATTTGAGAGAGATTAACAACTCTTTGGTTATGAGTGTTGCCGTTGGTAAATGCTATCGATCGATAACGTGATCAAGGATGCTTGGGAGATAAGTTGCAGATATTGTCAAACACCCGAGATGTACGTAAATGTCGTCTTAAAATCAGAGGTTCCAAACCCTGAGTCAAAGTTAGAGGTTCCAAACCTTGAGTCAATCTTCCAATTTTGATTCGACAAATTCGATAAAACAATACCTTCTTGTATTACTTTATCATATACATTTGCTTTGTCAATTTCTACAGTGTCCATTTTTTTTTAAATTTTTGTAGTATCATTGAACAGTTTTTGTGTTTACAATCAATTACAACTAACAAAAAGTTTACTATAGAAAACAATCTCAAACTTAGATATCACTGCATCATTAAAAGAGCTAGCGAGATTAAACTATCTATCAACATCAGAAAGTCTCAAAATATCAAAAAAAAAAAAAAACATTGCAACTAAATGTCAAGTTAAGTTTTCTTTATGAAATATAATTTTTTACCTATACACATTTTACAATTTATCATAACTTTTCTTATTATCAACAACATAAAAAATTTGATGCTTTATATTTAATAAAATTTATATATTGATCCAACTACAAACATTCAAAACATTGGTAATCTATATAAATTGAAAAAAAATATTATAGTTTCCCATTTATTATATGAAAAAAATATACTTATAACATTGCACAGTAATTTTCTAAGATTTGTAAGTTTGAAAGAGAAGTTTAAGGATTTAAAACAAAAGAAAAGAATAAAAAACTTTAGAGAAAACATAAATTATTTATAGAATAATATAGATGAAAAAATTGAATTATTTTAAATGATAAGTAGCTTTTTGTTTATTTATCTTATTCAATATTTTTATTAAAAACTTTTATTAAATGATTTTTATTATAGATTATCAAACGCATTGAAAAATAAATGACTAAAAAAATTTAATTTTTAATGTACTATCAAGCATCTACCTAACAAATTTTAATTGAATATTATATAGATTTATTAGTTGCATGACACTTTGTGATTTGATGAAAGTTTACGTATCTCCTATAACTTGATTGGACTTTAAACAATTAAATTCAAAATTGAGATGATCAAAATCTACACTATTTATCATGTATTTAATTAAATTTAGTAAATGGCATTGATCGATAAATTTAATAATTTATGAATTAAATTAATTTATAAAATAATTTATTAAACTAAAGCTAGATATGTTAGTTCAATTTTTTTTTTTCAAATTAGAGTTTAATAAAAAAATTACTTTTATCTTTTTTTTATTAGCTTATTGTTTTAATTATTCATTTAAAAATTAATTTTCTTTGAAAATATTTACCTACTTTTACGAATAGAGAAAAGTCACTTTTTGTTTAAAATTTTTTTACAATGATTAGATATGATTATACGAATATAATATATGTAAC
>JBBYHK010485050.1:59283-72978 GCA_038382065.1 Adansonia grandidieri | reverse complement strand
ATCAAAACTAATAATTATGATACTATCAAAAACTAATTATGATAATAAATTACAAAATAATTATATTTTAATATTATAAAAATATTTCGATAAATAAAAATTAAAGCTTACCTAAAAAAATTACATAAAATTTCTCTTCTTCCTTCTCTTTAATGTGAGAAGAAAAGCTTCAAGCTCATTTATAAAAAACTTGAAGCTCTTTTCTCGCCTTTTCTTTCATCCCCTTCCATCCCCTTCCCTAATAATTCACTTTCTCAAAAATGTTTAAGGTCACGGATAGCAAAGTTTATGACCTATAAAGTAGTAGATACCCTACCATAAAATGGTAGGGTCAGCCCTTCTCCCTTAGCAAAATAATTACATATAGGGAGGAATCTTGCTGAAAACTCACCCCACCATGGGGCGAGTTTTCAACATGTAGGTGGGAACTCTATAAACGGTGTATTTCAAGAAATAAAAAAATTGACATTATTTACATAAAAAAGCCTTCAACAGTGCCTTATTTGCCCTCAGATCATCCCGGATAAGGGAGTTATGATTTTTCAAAACCTTTGCTGTCCAAAACCCTTGTAACCAGCATGTAACATTATATTTGGGGCCTTTACGGTGCACCATTGATTTTTAACAAAATTTCTAAATATTTTTCCCAAAAAGTTCACAAAATTCCCTTTTTCGAAAAGGTATTATCTACGATCTAACGACCCTAGCTAAGCTTAGAATGATTTTTTGAAATCCATCATGCCCTTTTAATTGTACATGCTGCCAATGCTGAGATAAACCTAACTTCAAAAATAAATTCTGCAAAAAAAGTGATTTTCTAGAATTTTTGGAATATTTTTACATTAAACTTTGTCGAGTTATCTTTCCAACGATACCTCATTTACCCTCTAAAATCTTTGGATAAACCCAAACAAAATTTGAAAATGGAGATGACACAATGCTATTCCTTGTTTCCAACCCAATTTTTGAATCCTCCTTTATCGAAATGGTCGGATGTCTCGAAAATGTGACAAGTTGATTCCCCTCACAACATCAACCCTTTTTGACTTGGATCAAGTTTAAAACACAAAAAATAAGATTTCATATTAAAATTTTTGCTAGTGGAGATACTCCAACTTCATTACTCCAAAAGGGATACTTCAACCCCATTTTAATTAAAAATTTAAATATTCTCGTTGTTCCTAAATGCTTTCCTATCTTTGGGGATTCTCCAACCCCATTACTTAAAGGAGATACTCCAACCTTATTTTTTCATTAAAAATCTAAATTTTCACTTTAATCTTAACTATATCCATAACTCTATTTTAAGGGATACTCCAACCCCACCTCATCGAGGGGATACTCCAACCCTACTTTTACCTTAAAAATTTAAAATTTTCTCTCTTTCGGATGCCTCTAACTATGTTGATAAAATGCTTTATTCTTTAAATTACCACTAAATCCAGATCAATCTCTAAAATTGTCATCCTAGTTATTCTTCAATAATTAAAGGTAATTATGAGATACATTTCGATACCCGCTCATTTTTATGTTCTTTTGTTATGATTGCTTGTTTATGATATTATTATATTTCTCAGTTTTTGCCTTACTAACTTATTTCCTTTTTTAGTGTTATTGTGCACTTATATTTAAAATTTGTTTTCCAATAAAATTTATGAGGTAATGGTTCATGTTGGTATCTCTCTAGTGCCTAATATGAAACATCCAATTTTTAACATCCAATCTAGACATCATTTTCACAAAAAAACCCTATGTTCGTCACACCTTTGAGGTGCATAGGTGATCTAATTTTCCTTAATAAAAAACCCTCGGATCTACATTTTCCAAAACTTCACGCATTAAAGAGGATTATATCTAAATAGAGACCAAATAGAATTGATTTAACCGAGACTAAAGTGAGATATAGTTAGTAGGTACCAATTTTGAGTGTTATGGGGATGCTAGTCCTTTCTTGCGTATAACCAACTTTCAAGCCTAACTAATGAATCTCTAGACTTTGTAGACCTTGAAATCAGTGTTTCAAGTTTTGTAACTCTTAATATTATTTTCAATAGGCATCTAATCTTGCCTAGCCTAAAAGAATCGATGGTGACTCCAAGTTTATGGCCACTTCATGGTGGCCATCCAGGTCAAGTTGGATAAGCGACTCGTCCGATGGTCCCTATCCCCTTTATATCATCATGTATAATCCAAATCCAATCAAAGAATAGCTCAAAGGCTTGACCACAACCAACCATCATTTATTTTTAAGTTAAGCATGCTATGCCCTTCGAGTTGTTTAAAGTTTTAAATATCGGGCATGTGGTGACAAACTCGTTCTGCGACAAACCCATGATGGGCCTAGGATTAAGTACCTCGACTATCCTTACCAAACGGAAAAGTGATTTGGATATCGAAATAAGCATCAACTTAAACCCATATAGTAAAACCTATGAGCTAAACCATATTAAACCACACTGAATGCTGCTAAAATAACCTAAAGAGTAGGATTACTCGAGGAAACATTTCTTACCTTTATTCCTATATACCATGGTTATGTGGGCAATGATGGGTGAACATTGTCACCTATGTTTGTCATTTTTATTTTCATGATCATTTTTTTAGGATATGCCATTATGTTCGATGATAAATCCTCTGTAATAAGTGAGTAAAGACAAGCGAATGCTATTACCTGCAATGCCATCTTAAAATAGTCATATCAGACCAAAATAAGCCATCATGCTATCTGAATGATGGCTTAGCATGTACTTAACATAGATGGTGATGAACGAACTTCACCGTTTAAACGGTCAGTCTCAGTCCTTGTGGGATATCATGTTACTTCAAAAAGAGGCAATTTTAATGCAGACATGCCATCATGCTATCTGTTTAATACCTTAACATTCATGATCATCATGTTTGCCCTTAGGTATAGTACCACTTATTCTTGGGGCAAATTTTGTTATACACTTTTGTTGCCATTTTTTCATTTTTTTATCTTTTGCGTGTTATTTCTTATTGGTTACTAACTCATTCCCTTTTTGCTTTTTTTCATGCATACATCATTTCATCATAATCACCCTCACTATGGGACAAAGGTCAATGGTTCAGTGTTCATCAAGGGTGTTTGTCATAAAGCAACAGTCTACTTCAGAGTTGAAGCCTTTTAAAAAAGTCCAAGCATGGGCAAAACATCGACAGCGTGAAGATAGAAACGTCCTTAAACTGTGGTATATCTTAGCAGCACATGAAAGGATTAAGATAGGGTATCATCAAAATGATTGGCAAGATCTGAGGACTATATGGACTAATTAGGATAATACTGAAAGGGAATTATTCACTAAGAGATATAGAGATATTGCTCTTTTGCTCCAACTCTATTTAGATGTCAGCTTGTTATGAGTGGCATCTCAATTTTAGAATCTAGCATATTAATGTTTCACTTTTAGTCATGAAGATTTGTCCCCATGGTTGATGAATACATAGAATTACTCAACACTGAAAGAGTAAAGGTTGATAGAATATACTATAAGGCTTTGAACCCTCTAACTTTTAAGAAAAGATTAGCTCAAATCCTCAGGGTAATGAAGTCTTACATTGAGAGTCATATAAAAACAAAGGGGAACAATGAATGCATCTCATGGGCTAGTTTGAAAGAAGCAATAGCTAGTACTATTGACATCCAAAAAATACAAGATATTTACACTTTGGCGATATATGGTCTAGTTATATTCCCAAAGAGATTAGGCTATGTTGAAGCTACAGTAGCAAATGTCTTTTCTCGTTTGTGCCACAACATCTATCCTGCATCTACCATCATTTCCAAAACTATTCTAGCTTTTAATTTTTGCAAGAAAATGGGTATGGACTACTTCATCAGATGTGCACCGCTCTTTCACATTTGGCTCGTAGTCACTTTTATCCTAAAAAAAGTAGGATGTTATACAACGTCTTACCAAACTTTATCCTTATCTCCAATATACTTGAGAAAATGGCCTCAAGATAAATTTGAAGAGCAATGGGTTTAGAAATTTTGAAACCTCAGGGGGAAAGAGGTAACATGGAAGGCCTTTTAGTTTTCCCCATAAATGATCATATATCGATGTAGAGATTATAGTTGTGTGCCACTCATGAGATGATGGTGGAAGTATTAGCTATGCACCCCTTTCAGTCCTTCGATAATTCCAGTGTCGTCAATTCATCTCTTTTGTCCAAGACCTAGAGTTGTGGGGTTTTGACTATGGTAAGCTTAATTACAAGTCAAAAGTTTAGCTAGCCTGTCATGCATGAAAACAAACCCACTACATGGAGAGATATTAAAGAGGGAGTAGCATGATATGATGAATGGAGGATCTATCGCATTAATGACATGTTGCCCCCATTTGGAATTAGGACACAAAAACCAATTGATGAATTTCCCTTTGAGATTGAATTGCTCAAGTGAGAGTTCAAACAAGAAAAGGTGACCATTGCTAAGGAGATTACCCGGTTAAAGGATGGCGAGGTAAATAGGGCTGTAAAAGTGGAAAACCACTTCAAGGACGATCTCAAAAGTTTTGAAAAAGACTATGTGGTCATCAACAAAGCAAACAAATCCTAAAGACTTGGAAAGTCATCAATTGAATGGAAGATAGAAATTACTACTTTCAAGAATGAACTAAATCAATAGAGAAAAGTAGCTAGGATCAATAGGGAAAACCTTTTTAGAACCCATGCTCTTGCATCAACATACATATAGAAGAATGAATGATTAAAAGCTTGAGTCCAGGATTTAAGAGTAAACCAGGCTAAAAATGAAGTCTTGACACTCAGAACTCAAGATTTAGAGCATTTTCTTCAAGCTCGTCAAGACCAAGTTTATGCACTGGTAAGAGCCTCCAAAAAATGGGAACAAAAATGGCTTCAAGTAGTTAATCACGCACACCAAAACTATCAAGACCATCATCGCCATCTCACAGAGTAAATTCAGGTACCTCAATTAGAGGCTGAAAACATAATGGATATAGCTTGATCCCTGACACATGATATTTTACCCACTAGAGCCCATAAGCAAGACTTTTTGTATTTCTTAGACCATGTAATCAAGCAATGTAATCATGCTATGCATTTTTGAATGTAATCATGTGTAATTGAGACATTTTGTTGCTTTAATAAAAGACACTATTGGTGGAGCTGCCCCTTAATCCAATTATCCTTTTTATATTTGCATGACTAACCTAATTTTTTAATTGTTTTAGTCATTCATTTATCTTTATGATTGCATATTCATTCTCATTGCATCAAACATATGCACGAACATATCATAAAAGCCCAATTCGATAATAATTTAAGGTGAAAGTGCTCTAAAACACAGAACATACAGTTCGTCATTGGTATAACACTCATAATCATAAAAAAATGATGGAAAACGATCACCAAACCTACATTGAAAGATTTGAACTCATGTGAGTACCATGTTGGAGCACAAGGTCATTCTATTGAGAATTGCACCTCGTTTATGATAAAGATATAGGATCTGCTAGAAAAAAAAAGTGATCAAGGTCGAATAAGGGCCTGGGCCAAATGTTGGAGCCAATCTATTTTTTAATCATGCCATACCAAGAGTGAATGTGATAATTGATGGGAAAGGTCATTGGATCAAGAGAAGCATTATAAAAGTCAAAACCCAAGTACATAAGGTCTGGCAAGATTTCATGAAAGCTAAAATTGTATTAGATGTTAAATCAAAGTACAAATGCTATTGAAACATCTTATTACCACTGCGGTTAAGGGCACGGTTTGTAACACTATCCATCATTCTTAGAAATGGTTGAAGCGATGATGGATCAGTCCAAGATTAAGTTCTATAAGCGGTCGGGATAAACACATTAATCCATCTATTAATGCCATAAATGAGGAAAGGCTTACTGACGATTGGATCTTAAGTTATCTATCTCTTATGGGCATAGAAAAGTGACTTGATGAAAGTTTTAGGTAGTATGCTTCGAGATGGATGGAGAAGGCTACCCAGATTTATCCCTTATTAATGGAAAAAAAGATGATTGTCAAATTCATCGGCATATTACAAGCCCTTTTTTACAAAAAAAGGTAGCGAAAAGCTTCCCAAAAAGCATTACGGATGTAGTCATACTCTATGGGATGATAGATGAGGCCATAAAAAATGAAACGGGTAAAAAAAATATATGCAAAGAAAAAAGGAAAAGAAAAATGAAAGCTGGTCAGCAACTAAAATTGAGCATCAAAGCTAGTTCATCTCAAACTCGTGTCGAGTTAGATCTAAGTAAAATGGTTGTTGAAGAGAACTACGAGGTTATAGAAGACATAGAAAAGGTCAGAATGCCACTAAATTTGATTTGGCAAATCTTGGTGCAAGCTAAATTGCTTAATGCAACAAAAAAAAAGCAGAGGAAAAAATTAATGAGTTCTATGATTTCCATACTGTTTATGGCTACACTCTTCAAACATGTAAAGAGTTTCATGCTATTGTTCAAAGGATGATAAATGAGGGTAGCATCAAATTATACTACAAAAAGTGAACCTCGCATATCGAGTCTTTAAATGTAATGCCGTCTATCAACACTATGGAAAAAGAAAAAAGAAATCCTCTTTACAGGGTTAAGAGACCGTTGATCTTTATCGATAATCGACCAAAAGCCAAAGCTCTCTCTTTTTAGCCTACATCGAAGACAATCATTTAGCTTCCATCCCTTTTTTGTTATAAGGACAACAAAGCAGTTTTTTAGAATTATGAAAGCAAAACCTTGATCACTAGCGAATCCATTCAGCAAGCTGCAAATTTTGACCTTTCAGGGGTAAGCCATTTGACTCAGAGTGGCAAGTATTATGCCCTAGCATCATCAAAAAGTAAAACTCAGCAAGAAAATACTAATCGTTCCTTAAGCACCAAAGTCGATAACCAAAAGCTCAAATTCAATAGTTGTTAAGGATCCAAAGAGTGAGAAAGAAGCTACACAATTCCTTAAATTCATCAAGCACAGCAAATACAATATCATCGATTAGTTGAACAAGCAACCCACCAAGATATCTATGTTGTCACTACTACTGAATCTGAAAGCTCACAGGGATGCCCTCTTTAAGGTTTTGAAGGAGGCTAATGTCCCTTTCGACATCTTTATAGGTTAGTTGGATCACTTAGTGAGAAACATCACTGCTAGAATTACATATCTTTCAGTGATAATGAAATCCCATATGGAGGAAGAGGAAGCTACAAAGCACTTCACATCAGCAAATACTGTAAAGGAACCATGTTACCTAAGGTGCTCATTGATAATGGGTTAGTTTTAAATGTAATACCCGTGTCATATTCAAGCAAGCTTCCCATTGACGCATCTTATATCCAGAATAGTCATATAGTTATGAGAGCATTTGATGGAACATGCAGAAACATTATAAAAAACATCACTATTTCACTCCAATAGGCCAATGTACTTATGAGGTTGACTTTCATGTGATGGATATTGCTTCATCATACAACTGCCTATTGGGAAGGCCTGAGATTCACTCTATAGGGATAGTACCATCATCTTTGCACCAAAAGTTGAAGCTCATCATTAAGAACAAAGTTGTCAGTATCAGAGGAGAAGAAGATATCATTGCTGCTTGCTCAACTAATGACTCATATGCCAAACCTAATGAAGATATCTTAGAATCCTCTTTCCAATCCTTTGAGTTTGTCAGTGCAACTTATGTTAGGGAAGGGTTGCAAATGGTTAAGCCTTGCTTATCAAAGTGCATTCAAATAGGTTTAAAGTTAACTATCAACAAAAATGCCCAGACTGGAAAGGGACTCGTAAAATGCCTTCAATGGATTGCTAAAGCCTTGGAAGTTATTAACCAGATCAACAAAAGAGGTTTTGGATTTAAGCCCAGTGCACAGCAAAAATGAGAACAAGCTTAGAAGAACCATGAGTAAAGGATACCTTATCTGTTAAGACAAGGCATGGGGTATGAATCGATAATATTTCCACCACATTGAGAAAATTTTTGCCCAAGAGGATAAATGAATATTAGCCTAGCTAATGCCATGCTCATACTGAACAATGCATTTGAGGATTTCTTTATCAATGTAATTGATGAGTCAGAAATGTCAACGATAAGCCCAAAGACTAGTCTTTGCTCTTTAGGATTTGTTTCGAGTGTTGGATTAAAACTAAGATTCTTGTAATGTTCAGGTTTATTTTAAAGTAATGCTATAAACTAAACCTACATGCTTTTACCCAAAAGCATTGTAGAATCCTTTGTTTGGGCATCTTTTAGTAAGTGTTATCAATGAAAATGACTAAGCATTATGCATTTTATCCTTTGTGTTCATAGTTCTTACCAACTCTTAGACCTTTCTTTATATATTTTTCCACCTATAGTGTTATCTTTCTATATTTTTAGGTACCTTAATGAAGATGAAATGAATGTTAATATTGAGACTTCGAAAATCAATTTTAAATAATCAATTTATGTCTGTAAGGTCTAATCCAAAGAGAATTCTGAAGAAAACCCCATAACTGCTGACCTGCTGAGATAATTAAGTAGGAAAAAAATAGATATTATCTCATGAGGAATCCACCGAAACCATAAACCTTGGAATAGAAGAAGACCCAAAAGAAGTTAAAATCGAAACCTCCATAAACCACCAACTCAAGTTAAACTAATAAGTCTCTTTCAAGAATATCAAGATAAGTTTGCCTAGTCTTACCAAGACATGCATGAATTAGACACCAGCATTATGGTCCATAAATTTTGCTTCAAAATTGAGTGTAAGGCTATACAACAAAAGCTCAAAAGGATGAAGCCTGAAATGCTTCTGAAGTTTAAAAAAGAAATGAGGAAACAATTTAAAGTAGAATTTCTTAAGGTAACCAAATATCCTGGATAGGTAGCTAATATAGTCCCAATTTTGAAAAAAGATTATAAAGTGAAGATGTGTGTGGACTACAGGGACTTAAACCGAGCAAGTCCCAAGGATAATTTTTTTTGCCTCACATCAATACCATAGTAGACAACACTGCCAAAAATGCACTATTTTCCTTCATGGATGGGTTTTCAAGCTATAACCAAATCAAGATGGCGGTTAAAGACATGGAATAAAAACCATGTGAGGCACTTTTTGCTACAAAGTGATGCCATTTAGGCTAAAAAACGTTAGGGCAACCTATTAGACGATGATGGTAACATTGTTCCATGACCTTATGCACAAAGAAATAATGGTCTACGTGGATGATATGATCTCTAAATCACCAAAGGAGAGACATTGCCAACCTACGAAAACTCTTCAAACAGCTGCGCAAATATCAACTTAAGTTAAATCCTACCAAATGCAAATTTGGCATCATATCCGGTATATTATTGGGCTTCATTATAAGCAAGAAAGGAATTAAAGTTGATCCCAATACAGTCAAGGCTATCCAGAATTTGTCACCACTTTGAACTCAAAAAAAGTATAAAGTTTTTGGGGAAGGTTGAACTACATAACTCAATTCATATCTCAGTTCACGGACAAATGTGATCCAATATTTTTGCTACTTTGAAAGCAAAATCCTAGAGAATGGAATGAAGAATGCCAAAAAGCTTTTAATAAGGTCAAACATTACCTTTTAAACCCTCCAGTACTTATGTCACTAGTGCTCGACCGACCATTAATCTTGTATTTATCAATTTTTGACAAGTTAATGGACTGTGTATTAGGTCAACACAACGAGTCAGGTAAGAAAGAACAAGCTATTTACTACTTGAGCAAGAATTTCATAGAATATGAAAATAATTATTCATTTGTAGATAAGCTATGTTGTGCTCCAGCTTGGATGGCCTAGAGGTTAAGATAATATATGTGGTACCATACTACGTGGTTAATTGCTAAACTTGATCCCATCAAGTATCTGTATGAAACTTTTATCTTGTCAGGGAGGTTAGCTAACTGGCAAGTCCTTTCGAGTAGGACATTATGTACATAAATTAGAAAGCCATCAAAGGTAGCACAATAAAGGATTTCTTGGCAAGCCAGGCAACCCATGACTATCAGCCTTTAAACTTTGATTTTCTAGCAAAGATTTGATGTGCATATCTGACGCAGAGAACACTGTCAAGTGTAGGTCATCTTGGAAAATGTACTTCGATGGAGCTTCATATGCATTGGGGTATGGAATTAAGATGATTCTTATCTCACCTGATGGAAATCACTACCCCTTCACTATAAGGTTGAATTTTGATTATACCAACAATATAGCTGAATATGAAGCCTGCAGCATGAAACTCTAAGCAGCCATTGAAGGGGTATTCAAACACGATAAGTACTTAGAGATTCAGCCCTTGTCATTTACCAACTGAAAAGAGAATGGCAAATGTGTGATGCTAAATTGATCAACTATGATAATCTGATCTCAGGACTTAGAAAAGAGTTTGATCATATTAGCTTTCATCATTTATTTGAGAAGAGAACCAAATTGCTAATGCCTTAGCCATCTTGTCATCGATGTTCAAAGTTAATCGAGAATCAATTGCTCCTATTCAAATGAGTATCTATACAGTGCTGGCATATTGTCAAAAAGTTAAAGAAGAGAAGGACAGCTTGCCATGGTATCATGAGATGTTTTAGTACATCAAGGATCAATGATACCTAAAAGATGCCATCAAAATTGACAAGAGAACTGTCCGACGATTAGCCGTGAGCTTTATTTTGGATGGTGGGATTTTGTACAAGAAATACTGGGATTAAATGCTATTATGATGCATGGATGCCTCCGAAGCCAAAAGAATACTTGCAGAAGTTCACAAAGGAATTTGCGATACACATATTAATGGACACCAAATGGCCAAACAAGTCATGTGATAGAGCTACTAATTATTGACTCTTGAAAATAACTGCATTGACTATGCCAGAAAGTGCCATAAATGCCAATTCTATGCTGACAAAATTCATGTCCTACCAATACCTCTACATGTTATGATAACTCTATCATCATTTTCTATGTGGGGCATAGACAAGATCGAACCGAATTACCTCAAAGGTTTTCAATAGCCACTACTTCATTTTAGTTTCTATTGATTATTTCATCAAATAGGTAGAGGCAACTTCTTATGCTAATGTCACCAGATCTATTGTATGCAAATTTGTGAAATGGAACATCATTTATAGATATGGTCTTCTCAAACTAATCATTACTGATAATCCACGCTACCTAAAACACTAAATGATGCAAGCAGTTTGCTCTCAGTTTAAGATTCAACATCAAAACTCCATCCTATATTATCTAGAAATGAATAGGACAGTGGCAACAACCAATAAGAATATCAAGAGGATAGTTGAAAAGATGGCCGAGACCTACAAAGATTGGTGGGAAAAGTTACCTTTTGCTTTACATGCTTCTTGCACGGCAGTATGAACTTCTACAGGTGCTACCCTATTCTCTTTGGTCTACAGCATGAAGCTATCATACCTATGGAGGTTAAAATTCCTTTACTCAAAGTTTTAGTGGAATTACAACTTAAAGAGCCTGAATGGGTTAATAAGCAATATGAGCAGCTCAATCTTATCAAAAAGAAAAGAATCAAAGCCATTTGTCATTAGCAGATGTATCAAAAGTGCATGATAAGAGCCTATGATACAAAGGCCCGTCCTTATCAATTCCAAGAAGGTAAGTTGGTGCTCAAACAAATTTCTCGATCCATAAAGATGTTTGAGGAAAATAGACCCCAAATTGGGTAGAGTTGTTTATGGTGAAACATGTATTTTCTAGAGAAGCCTTAATTTTAACCCAGATGAATGGTAGTGATGTACCTAACCTTCTAAACTCTAATTATGTTAAGAAATACTATGCTTGAAAGGATTTTAGGATTCAAACCCGAAATAGTATCTTATTTCTCTTTCTCCTTTCACTCTATAAAAAAGAACCAGCTTAAGTTGAAAACCTGAGAGGGCAGCTTAAGTGACCAGACCCCTTTACTAAAACTGAGTCAAGCCCACACCATCACCAGCTTAAAGCTAATTTTCCCCACATTCATAACCTTGATCAAGATGCCAAATCATAACCTAATCCACATGTTCTATACTAACCAACTCCATAAAATCTCATCCATACCTGCACCTGAAAAATAGAAACTACCTAACTTTAAGGCCTCTATCCCACCATGAGGCAATTTGAGGAAATTTCTTATAACTTGGTCAACATCGTAAGGATTAATCGCTCGAGAGAAATCTTTGAAAGTATTCAGTGGAGAATTCATGTCATCAACATCAGAGCTAATCGACTAGTAAGACTTTTCATATCTCTTCTGTATTTCAAAATCTTTCAAAATCTCAGAAGTCTATCATAACTTATACCCTTTTTCTTTAAATGAAATACAATTACTTGAATTATCATAAAATCTTTTCGAAACCCTGTATTAGGTATTGCATCATGTTTATCATTTAATTAATAAGGCTTGATAAATGAAAAAAATTGATAGTACCATTTTCTAGCATTACTTGGAAAGATAAAACATTGTAGGAATTTTTGTTTCATGTCTAAAGATTAAGAATTAACTCTTGAGGCCATAATCAGTTTGGTCTTAGAACCCTACATCTTGAAAATATGCTCAAAACCTTTTTTCAGTAAACTTTGGCTTAAAGATAAGGGGCCAAAGTTCTTTTTAAATTGTCATCCTTTATCATAATTTAGAATAGTCCAACTAGACCGCCAAAGACACCTTTTGAATCATAATGAGCAAAGCAAAATCCTTCATACTTACCAAATTCAATGCAATAAAAATTCCCATGCATGAGCCATCTAAACTCAAGATTGTCCCTTTACATTTACGAACCTCTTGTACCTTCAAAAGCCAGCTTTTACATTCAAAGCCTATGGAAACCTAAAGTAAGATTGATAAATCCCTGGGCAAAAGGCCACTTCACTAAACTTATGAAATAGCAAACAACTGAAGAAGGCCAAAATCGACCACAAGATTAGGTTTTTGAAACCATCACTCTTGCTTTATTTAGATAGGCATGTGCATCCCTATGCATTATACAGCATCTAACATCCTACGATACCAACTCCCATATATAGAAATCAAATGTATGAAACCTAAGGTACAAATTTTCATTTTCGAAAAACCTCAAAAGGCCTCAAGTATCTTTAACCTTATGAGCTCATCAAAAATCATCCAAAAGAGGTATCCAAACTCACTTTCTTCCAGTCCTTAGAGTGCAAGACTTTTTGTATCTATAAAGCCCACACAAGCTAGTAGCCTTTATCTACTTCAGTCCATAAAAAGCTGTACGTTTATCAAGTTAAAGCCCACATAAGTTGGTGGTACCTATTTACCTTAGTCCATGAAGAGCTAGATGCTTTTTCTTACCTACCACAAAGCCTACATAAGCTGGTGGCACTTGTTTACCATAAAGAGCTAGACGTTTATCAAGTTAAAGCCCACATAAATTGGTGGCACCTATTTACCTTAGTCCATGAAGAGTTAGATGCCTTTTCTTAACTACCATAAAGCCCACACATGCTGGTGACACTTATTTATAGTAGTCAAACAAAGAGTTGGATAGCTTTTCTTACCTACCACAAAGCCTACACAAGCTGGTAGCACTTACTTACCTTAGTCCACGAAGAGCCAGATTCCTTTTCTTACCTATCATAAAGCCTATATAAACCGATGGCTCCTAGCTACCTCAGTCCATAAAGAGCTGGACACTTATTGAGTCAAAGCCCACACAAGCTA
>JBBYHK010485050.1:28653-59183 GCA_038382065.1 Adansonia grandidieri | reverse complement strand
TATATAAACCGATGGCTCCTAGCTACCTCAGTCCATAAAGAGCTGGACACTTATTGAGTCAAAGCCCACACAAGCTACATTAACCTATATCAAAGCCTACATAAGCTGGTAGCATTTGTCTTAGGTTAAATAGAAAAAGAAACCTAGTAGGGGACCAAACCCTATAGAACTCATCAAAATTTTTTGCAAGTATATTTGACCTATCTTGGTGTAATACTAAATAGCTTTTTAATTCTCTGTAGGCAACCATTATTCTACTTAAACAAAATAGTGTCTACTTGTCTTTGCCTTGTTTAAAATACTTAGCAATAGCCAAAGAAGGGCAACTATAGGCAACTCATTTTTGTCTGAGCTAACTTTTGGCTTTCTAGAACTTAATTGACAGATAATAGAATTAGAAAATAAGAAATAAAAACTAGGAGGTGACTAAGGGTGTCGTGTCACTAGGCACTATTAGGTAACATGGTGCTAGGCAAAAAATTTTTTGGAAGGTCTAAAATACCTATTTGTCATATTAAAGAAAAACATAAAATAAACCATCAAAGGCCATTTTTCATGGTGACATTGGAGTCATTTAAATGAGTATATGGATCAATTTCCCACTATTTATGGCCAAGTTGAAGTAAGTTGGGAAGCCATAGGTACGTGCAAGATATATTAGAGCATGAGTATTCATTCAAGGCTTTTACGTCAACAAAAACTTCAATTTTCACATGTAGTATCAATACAAGAGGGTTTGGTATTGATAATTGAGGTGTGGTATTAATACCTAGCATGTTTTTATCGATACAGACCTTGGCAGTAACTAAAGTTATAATTTTTGGCAAAATGTATCGATGCACAAGCTTGAATATCGATATAAATCTATGGAGTATTGATACAGGCCTCTAAGTCTTGAGACTAAAAATAATTTTTTGCTCTTAATAACGATGCACACCTTATTGTATTGATACTCATGGGTAAAAAATTACCTTGCATATCGATACAACATGTCTTGTACTAATACACTAAGGCATTTTTCCTAGTTTAAACTATTTTTCAACCTTTGAAAATTTGATTCAAACATTTTTTCTTGGACTAAGAAACCGTCATAAAACATTGCAAACCTCCTCTTTAGGCCTATGATCAAATTTAAACCAATTTGAGACCGTAAATAAATAGTGATAAGGAACACTTCATAAAATATATGGTTGTAAGAAGGTATGATAGGCATATCTCTAGCTATAGGCTGTCACAACCTTTTTGCCTCACTACTCAGTATGGCAGAACCAATAGGAGGAAAATCAGCTAAGCATAATGGCTGGAGATGTCCCCTAGTGGTAGAGAGAAAGATAAAAAATGCCCTTACTTTGTCTCTTAAAAGCATTACTTGAGCATTCAATAAAAAAAGACTTTCAGCCATTCTCAAAAGAGACTTCCAGCAACCTAAAAAAAATCTCTCTAGTAAGTTTTAGAAAAAGAAACCACTCTTTAACAATCTCTAGCCCTAAAAACTCTTTTAGGATATACTGTTCCATTGCCTTACATCCTTAACCTTTTTCCATTGCTGTCGCTCCCCCAAACCACCACTAGAAAACCTCTAAAAACTTAACCTTTCACACATTTTTACCTTGAAAACACCCCACCGGCCACCATATTACTAGAAAGCTTCTTCCTTTCATCTTTTTTTTGCTAAATAATAGCAAAGGGAGGGAAAAAACTGAGCTTAAAGTCACTACATTAGAAAGAGAGAAGAAGTTTAAGCTTTTTTTGTTATATTTTTTACCTTTTTCCATGCATTTTCTATTTTTATCACCTACACCTTTTTAGTGAACCTTTTTATGCTGCCATAACCATCCTAGGACTCTCATGCGTTATTGTTGGCTTGGTTGTGGAAGTCTTAGAATCTTGAAGACCCTCTTGATACCTTGATGCTATTTGGATATATAAATATGCCATGCTTCATCTTCATCATTATCACAGCCTCATTATGCATTTCTTGCCATGTTTCTTCTATATTCACATATTCATCTCATATTCAAATGTCCATCTCAGCATGCTTCATGTATGTCCATGCATTTTCTTGTATTTTAGAGAGTCTCATGACATAAAAATGCTATCTTGACAACCGCAGAATACATTCCTATGTTTAAATATGTTCATATCATTTCCATGCACATTATTTGTCATCTTCTTACATTTTTATCACCCATTTCCATGCCAAAATATCATATTTGTGTGCTTGCATGTTTAGTCCATGTTCATCTTTGTGTGCGTTATTTGTTGTTCATGACATCTTTGTCAAAAATGCTTGTTTATTTCCTAAAAAACTAATTTTTAAAAAAATCTCCAATTTCATGCTACCTCCAATAGATGAAAAATAGCATGGATTTAATGTTTATAAAATTGGTCTTCCAATCTTGGGGACAAATCAAACACTTTAGCTCAAAATTCATGGTAAAATAAGTTCAAAGATGCTATTTTTCAAAAAAATGATCATCTTTCAATTGTTAAAGTATTAAGCCTTGATCTTAAGTCCAATATCCCTTTTAGTGACATGGCCAATGGATTGCTTCATTATGCCAAACTACTCTGAGATTATGGAATAAACTTGTGATACTCATGTTACTTTCTGTCACGAACGTTCGGATGGCCTAGAGTTAAGCCTAGCTTTGAAAAAACCTAAAAATATCAAATAGCTTCCTATTGTGCTATGGTAGCACTATAGTCTAAATATGGAAAATCATTTTGGAACCATAAAATATTTTGCTTGATATTTTTCCTTTAAAGGGCATCAAAGTACCTTTCTAACGGTGACTTGTTCGCCCTCAAACCATTTCTGATGAGGAGTTATAATTTTTGGACCTTTGCTATTTGAGACCCTTGGAACCAACATGCGATATTTTGTTTGGCCCATTCTTGCCCATGAAACGATTTTTCTAAAATCTTTAAATATTTTTCATAAAAAGTTTTATGAAATCCACTTTTCGATAATGTATTGTTCACAATTTAAAAATCTTGGATGAGCCCCAAATAATTTTTCAAAGTTTGGCATGTGTTTTCATCTTTATATGCTACCAGCGTCAAGATAGACTAAAATTCTAAAATTAATTTTGCTTAAGAAGTGATTTTTTTAGATTTTTTAAATATTTTTATATTAAATCCTTTCAAGTAATCTTTCCAACGATACCTTATTCACCACCTAAAGCCTTTGAACGAATCCGAAATAAATTAGGGAAGGAAGTGACATGATGTTGTCCCCTATTTTTAACTTAATTTTTGAATCTCTTTTTATTGAAACATTCAAATGTCTCAAAATGCACCCTATTGGTTTCCTCACAACACAAGCCCTTTACACTTGAATCAAGGTTAAAATACAAAAAAATGATTTCATACTAGATATTCTTTTTTGCTATATTAAAATTATCGTGGAGGAGATATTCCATCTCTATTGCTTCGAGAGGATACTCCAACCCTATTTTCAGCTTAAACCACCAAAAATTTTCATCTCTGGGGTACTCTAACCTTACTATCCCGAAGGGATACTTTAACCTCATTTTTCATTAGAAATTTAAATTTTTTCTTTATTCCTAAATATTTTCCTAACTTTATCTTTAGAGATACTCCAACCTTACCTCTACGAAGGGATACTCCAGCTCTACTTTTTCAAAAAAAATCCAAAAACTTCTCTCTTCTGGATGCCCCTGTTTGTTTCGATTAAAATCTTTTTTTCCCATAAATTACCATAAAATCCAAACCTGTCTCTAATTGTCATCCTAGTTATTCTTTAATAATCAAAGACAATTATGAGACATATTTCGATCGCCCTTCCTTTTTAAGTTCTTTAGTTTATGATTGTTTGTTTATAATATAACTATATTCTTTGTCACTTTATTAACTTGTTTTCTATTTGTAGTGATTATCATGCATTGATATTTAAAATTCATTTTCCAATAAAATTTATAAGGCAATATTTTGTGTGGGTATCTCTCCAGTGCCTAATGCAAAATATCCAAATTTTCAAAACCTAACCCAAACATTATTTTCATAAAAATCCCTATGTTCCTCACACCTTTGAGGCACATAGGTGATCTAATTTTCTTTAAAAACCCAAATCTACAAGTTTACAAAGCTTCATGCATAAAAAAGAATTACTTCTAAATGATGACAAACATGGAATTGATTAAGCTGAGACTGAAGTGAGACATATTTAGTAGGTACCGATTTCGGGCATCATGGGGGTGCTAATCCTTCCTATGCATAGCCAACTCTTGAATTCAACCAACGAACATCTAGACTTTGTGGACCTTGAAATCAATGTTTTGAGTTTTGTAACTTGGCATATTGTTTCCAATAGGCATCCGATCCTGCCTAGCCTAATCAGTGTCGATTCCAAGTTTATGGCCACATTGTGGTGGCCATTCGAGACTAGTTGGATGAATAATTTGCCCAATGCCCCTTCATATTGTTAAGCCTAATCCAAATCTCAACCAAGGGATAACTCAATGGCTTGACCATGACCATCCATCGTTTATTTTTAAGTCGAGCATGCTAAACCCTTCTAATCATCCGAAGTTTTAAAGGCAGGCAAATGGAGACAATATAAGTTCTATTTTTGACTTGTTTAGAAAGAGATAAGTTTAGCTTTTAACCTATTTATAAAAACATGAGTTCAAGTTTTGGAAAGAGCCAAGTTTAACTCCTAACCTATTTGGAAAGATATCGGTTCAACTTTTAACTTATTCAGAAAATAACAAGTTTGACTTTTGACCAATTCGAAAAGATACAGGTACCAATTTTTACTTGTTTAGAAAGAGACAAGTTTTACTGTTAACCTATTCAAAAATATATAGGTTTGACTTATGATGTGTTGAGAAATAGACAAGTTTAACTTTAACATATTCAGAAAGAAACATTTTTGGTTTTGACAAGGATGGTGTGCATTAGATCATCTATTATCTTGCAAAGTAGGTTGTTTGTAAACTATAAAGATTAATGTTAAAATGTGCATATGAAGGGCATGCTTCTTATTAATACAACTTTTTAAGTGTGATAGACTAAAATTTAACATATGGTGTAATTATCCTTTTTAATCATTTATGAATCCTTTGATAAAGGTATTTTTAGAAAAATTTCTTTTAAGGCAACTCTTTTTCGTACAGATATGGGTTAAAACCATATTTGTCTTTTATCTTTCATAGGGATTATTCCATTTACCTTTTTAAAAAGATGCCACCCTCTTAGAATGCAATTTGGATTCCTTATAACATTCAAATATTTCCCTAAGCAATAGTAAGTAATCTTTTTTTATTAAATTTGTTGTTCATTATTTTATCAAAATGGCAAACATTATGGGGAAGAAATGCAAAACAAAAGGGAAATAATCATATTACAAAAAGTTATAATATTAGTGTTTATAAGAAATAGAAAGATAACAAATGTTTGACAACCTGAATGTCTAAAGAATAAGCTTTCCATTTAGTTTTCAAAAGATCTTTCCTAACCAGAACAATTAAATTGATACCCATTAAAATGTCCAAGGATTCCCTGAACTAGACTATGCCTCTTTTTTTCATCTTGACTGCTCGATAGTACTTTATCCTTTTCGGTGCTTAAGCTACCCTTTTAGGTTTCAAACTTAAAGTTCTTTATGCATAATATTTCTTTACACTATCAGCATTGATAGGGTTTAACAGGTCATCTCTATCTATGTTTGTAAGGATGAGTGCTTCTACAAGGAATGCCTTTTTAAACAGGTAAGGTCATTTCCAATTTGAAGCCCATTTGCTAGAATGTCTTTTTGAATAGGGGGTATCTTCTTCAATACTAATTCCTCTTTATGGAATGGTTACGGGTAAGCCTTCTTATTATTCGCTTTCATTATTCTCTTTTGGTATATTTACCCATGATGGATCACTTTAAATCTATTTTCTTTAGTGAGATTGAGTTGCTCATAGAGATCATGAATCCATTTGACTTCTTCCAACTTGGTTTCCATGAATATTCATAGGAAAAAACTTTTACTTTAATGGGTAATACTGCTTCCATGCTATATACTAAAGAGTAGGGATGGCACTAGTGGATGTTCAGATCGAAACTTGATAATCATGAAAAGTAAAAAGAAGCTTCTCATGCCAATCTTTGTATGATTCAACCATTTTGCCCATAATTTTCTTAATATTCTTGTTGGCTACCTCTACATCTTTATTCATCTTCGAGCAATATAGACAAAGTTGTTATGCATAATCTTGAATTATGCATATACTTCTTACATCATTTTATGATGATCTTTTTAGGAAGTATGGATCAAGAAATAATGTCTCTTTTAACAAATTTGGATACCAATGCCTTGGTTACATTGGCATGGGACACTATCTCTACCTGTTATCAATGGCCACTAAGATAAAATTGTGACCATTGAAAGCCATTAGAATAATTAGCCCAATCTCCATGCCCCACATTGAGAAAGGCCATGGTACTATCATGATATGTAATCATAAGGGCAAGATATGCATTTTATCCACGTAGGTTTGACATTAGCGGCACTTGCGGCATTTTTTATACAATCACCTTTCATGGTCACCTAGAAATATCCTAACCTTAAGATTTGTTTAGCCATTTTATAGCCATTACTGTGCGTTCTACATATCCTTTCATGGACCTCTTCTAAAATTTTTGGGCTTCAGTTATGTTTACATACCTCAAAAGTACTTGATCATAGTTTTTCTTATGCAGTATATTGTCATCCAAGATTAAACCCATTGCCAACCTTCTAAAGATCTTTTTATCATTTTCAATACTATCGATCTTTAATGTACCTTACGATATCATAGAACCATAGGTGACCATTTGCCTCTACTTCAACAATTTATCAATGAGCTAGGGCTTTATGCAAACTCTTTTGGATAAGGCTGACCTTTGTTCCTTCATTAGCTTGGAACATAGAGCCCAAAGTTACCAAAAGATCTACCATCTAATTTTAACTTCCTTTGGTAAATGGTGGAAACATACATCTTTGAATTCCTCCACCAGTTTTAGAATAAGCTTTCAAAAAAGGATTAACTTCCTAACTCAAGTTTCCCATTCTCTGAAAGTTGGTAATTAATAGGGTTGAATCTTTAAACACCTCTGAGCCGAATAACACAGACCTCATATTCTGTTATGTTATGGGATTCAAGATTGTCCCAATTTTGGGACCAAGGGTATTGAAGCACTTTAAAAGTACATCTTTCAAGATTTTTCTCTGGGTGGCTTATCATTGTGTTTTGCTGAAATATATATGAAATCCTAAGGTAAAAAGTCAAAATATGAGGGCTCATAATCATCTAAACCTGACTTGCCAAGAATTTTGCCAATACACTACCCTTGATGGATTTGTGACTTACATAGATTATGTCATATTTTGATAATAAGACTTGCCACTTAGCTACTCGACCACTCAGTGCTAGTGCCTCAAAAAGATACTTGATTGAGCTTAGATTAACCAAGTAGTATGATATAGCATGTACTGTTTGAGTTTTCAAGCTATCCATGACAAGGCATAACATATTTTCTCCACTAATGAGTATTTAACCTTATAGTCGATAAACTTCTTACTAAGGTAATGAATGGCCCATTCTTTCTTTCTTGAATCATCATGTTGATTGAGCTTAGATTAACCAAGTAGTATGATATAGCATGTACTATTTGAGTTTTCAAGCTATCCATGCCAAGGCATAACATATTTTCTCCACTAACGAGTATTTAACCTTATAGTCAATGAACTTCTTACTAAGGTAATGAATGGCCCATTCTTTCTTTCTTGAATCATCATGTTGTCCCAGCAAACATCTTATAGAATTTTTGAAAACTGATAGGTGAAAAACTAATAGTCATCCTAGAACTGGTGGCACTAACATAGGCGAATTTAACACATAATGTTTCACCTTGTCAAAGCATTCCTGACATATTTTTGTCCCATTCCTCTGGGTTATGCTTTCAAAGAAGCTAGAATATAGAATCACATTATTTGTGAGTTGAAAGATGAAATGACTAATGTAATTTAGCCTACTCGAAAAACTCTTTACTTTTTTTGTGTTCAAAGAAGTGGTAGATCATGGATGGCTTTTATTTTTTCAAGGTATACCTCTATCCCTTTCTTGTTGAAAATAAAGCCCAGTAGCTTTCTTGACGTCAATCAAAAGATGCATTTAGTTGAGTTGAGTTTAAGCTAAAATCTCTTCAACCTTTCAAAAAGCATTTAAGGATTCAATACATAATCATCTTCTCTTAGTAACATTGCAATCATGTTATCCATGTACACCTCTATCTCTTTATGCATCATGTCATGGAATAATGTCACCATGGCATTTTACTAAGCTACCCAAGCATTTTTAAACCCCAACAGCATTACTTTACTTTAAAAAGTCCATCACCTTGTCATGAATATGGCATTCTTTATGCCTTTTAAAGCCCTCTTAATCTGATTGTACTTTAAAACTCATCCACAATGGAGGATAACAAACTTTTTGCTATATTGTCCCCTAAAATTTTAATGTGTGGCAAAGGAAAATTGTCTTTTAGGCTTGCTTAGTTTAGATCTCAATAGTCCTTCGTACATTTTTAGTTTTTAGTTCTTCTTTAGGACTAGGACAATATTAGCTATCTACTCCATATACTTTGCTACATTAAGCAACCTAGTTTTAAATTGTTTCTTCACTTCCTCTTTTACTTTTAGTAAGTTTTTTGGCTTTATCTGTCTTAAATTTTTGTTAAATTAGTTTGCACTCTGCCTTGGGAAGGAGTTTGTGGCTACAATATCTGTGTCTAATCTCAGTATATCTTGATAGGACCATGCGAAGACATCTTTGTACTCTTTAAGCAACATTAATAACTCTTTCCTCATGGAGGAAGAGATAGTTGTCCTTATCTTCATTTATTTGTTGTCTTCTTAACTACCTAAACTGATAACTATGATTGGTTCTTCATAAGGTAGTATTTGCTTATTTTCTTACTGAATTAGCCTTAATAGATCAAAGGCAAAGTGCAGTTATCATAGAGTCTACTTTAAAATCAAAGTCACAAAGGGTCTATTCAAAATCGATCTTTAAATTGTTGACAAGATCATTTACTTCTCCTCTTTCAGGATGCCTATGAAAGGATAAGGAGAAAAAAATGGTATACGTTGAAAGGCAATGAAATTATCAAGTGAAATGTTGAAATAAAAATATAGAAATAAGGAATCAATGGATAAGACATGAGTTATTTAGGAAATACTTAATGCATTGCCATTAAAATAAAAGCCTGATTAACATATTTATGCCTTAACACAAAAAAATCTTTAAATGCCTTTAAGTTGAGGCAAGTAGAGTGCATTCTTAGTTTTACTCATGTATAGACCTAGATACTCTAAACATCTCTATTATTGTCTAGTTCTTCAGCTTGAATCTAGAAGGGCATAGCCGTATCCTATGATCATTTTCTATATCCTCAATCTCTTCAAGGATGGTTCTGACTATAAATTTCTTGAAAGCTTTTTCAACCATTACCATAACATCTCTAGACTTCTCTTCTCTGAATTTGGGTTAATGATGTCCCCTAATAGAAAATCTCTTTCAGAATGCATCTAATAACCAAGTTCTATTCTAACTCTTATCTTAACAATTGGGCCATTCATTTGCCTTTTCGCTTGCTGTTAGTCTTCTTCTTTGGTTGCCATTTAGGCTTAAAACCTAGCCTATGCTTTATTTTCTTTTTACTAACACTCATTGGGTACAACATTCCTTACAAGTATTTTTTAAGTGCTTTATGAGCTTAAGCCCCTTTTCTAATCGTAAACTTTAGCCCCATCCATGTGTTCTTGGACAAGTGCAACCTCAGGATTTGATACACTAAACAATGTATCTCTTAAATCTTTACACTAAATTATAGGTGTATGGTAGTAAGCAAAGGTTGTATCGACAAAGATTGTTCTCAATTTATAAGTTATTGATGTTAAACTTTAATCTAATTTGCCCAAACAGATTAAAAAGACATTACAAAAGAAATAAACTAGACTATGGTAAGGGTTGATTGTATTGAGATGCAAATATAATAAGTAAACCTAAAAGTAAAACTGAGATTTTAAGAAAATAGAATTTTACATCTAACAAGTAACAATAATGATGAAAACTATGGTTAAAGAATCATTTGCCACCTCTAAGCATACTCTATGATCAATATCAGAATTATCTCTGATTATCTTTTGAAACTATCAACTATAGATAGCAACAAGCTTTGCTACCTCAATCTTTCCTTAGTCTGTCGTTAAATAAAACAAGCTCTCTATTTGATCCCCAACTTTTAAATAACCTAGAATAAACTTTCTAGATTTAATCTAATAAAAGCTTTAAGATAAGAAATATAGGTTGATTTAAGCAGTAAACACATAAGTTTAGATTATTTAACCTAGGTTATATTCCACATTGCAATCAGCAAAAACTTAACCGTAAGCATTGATTACAATCTGCTACTAGTGACTAGGAAAACAAGGCAATTATAGATCAAGATTTTTAATCTAGTGATAAATAATTATCAAGGTTTATTTAATTGCGCACCAAACAACTCAAGATAAGAATCATAAACTATTTTTATAGAAGAACATAAGCAATTTCAATAGATAATTATTGAATAATTCTGAAAATCAATTACAAAGTCATGTTTAGGGCTTTAAAATCACCTTTAACCATCAAAAAATTTAGTCATACATGCTTGATATGCTTAAAAACAAATTCATAAGAAAATTCTAGGAAGAATAAAAGAAAAAGAAAAAGAAAAATAAAAAGACAGAAAAAACTTAGATATGGTGGCTGAATGTAATCTCTTCTCAGCCTAGTCTTCTCTTTATTCTCCTCTTTTTCACCTTTATTTCTCCCTGTTGTGCTCTCATCCTTTTCTTAAATATGATTCTTTCCTTTCTGAATGCAAGGATTAAGTTTTTATTTATAGGGATGGAATAAACCTAGAGAATCCTAGTCAAAGTAGGAAATCTAAATGTCACTTTTAAAGTAGATTTGGTTGACCAATTATGATTTTTTTAGGCAAGTGTCTGCTTGTTAATTGGAGTGCTAAAATTAGGCTTTAACTATAGAATTTGATCTTTTTGACTTTAATATCTTCTTCCTTGTTTCTGATTCTAATATTTTAAACTCATTAACATCCTCATTGACATGTTTTTGCTTCATTTTCCAAAATAAATCTAAAATTAAAAACAAACATAAATAAGCAAAACAAAGATAAAAAACATAACAAAAACTAAGAATAGAAAATGTATAACATGCATGATTTATGAACTTATCAAATTCCCCTAAACTTAGCTTTTGCTAGTCTACGAGTACAGAAAAAAAGTTAGACAATCTAATCTAATCCACTTTTGTAGGAAATCAAAATGGCACTTAGCATGTGACAACAGCCTTTAAACCCTTAGGTGTCCTTAGTGGACAAGTTTATCATGAAGGCTTACTAGAATGATACCTATAAACATTAAAAACATAAGAGAAAAAAATAGAAATAATTAGTCTTAATCTCTCCAATAGAAATTAAAAACAAGAATTGGACAAGTCTTATAAACTCCTTAATAGAGTAAAGAATTTCACAAAGAATCATCTTGAATTTTTATGGTTTGAGTTTAAGCCAACATTAATGCAACATTGCTCAATCAAAATAATTCACATTCAAACTTAACCTTAACTTTTCATATGGTATACTCTCATGAATTTCACTCCTTATAGTAGTGATAAAGAGTTTACACTCAATTAAACTCATGAAAACAGTCCTACCCTATGGTTGCTTGTCCACTGATTCTACATTATTAATAATATATAACTCCTTAATCAAAAGGTCTTTATTTAAGGTTGCAATGGGGCTATAAGATATAGGTAATAGAAAATGGTAAGGAAATCACAAATAAATCTAAAGAATTAGTAGAGCAAAATATAAAATATCTTGTTTGCATTTAACTCTCATTGTATAGTATTCCACTAATACTTAATATGTTTCATTTTAATGCACAATGCATATCTTTTTATTTTTTTAAATTTTTTTTCTTTATTTTAAATTTTTTTCTTTTTTTATATTTTGAAAGATGAGTTGCATGATACATCAATACAAACATGTTTGAGATGACTTTTTATTATCCACAGACAATAACCTATAGGACAACAAGAATTTTGCGAAACTAATTCTTTAATCATTAAACTCAACATGCATGAATTCCAAGAAAACATAAAATCCAATAGCATGTTTCACTAATCCCTTAGGATTAGGGTAAAATCTTATTTTTTAAGTTGAAGGGTCAAGTAAATGAGTTTCATGAATAAAAAGGCCTATTTAAGCTCAAATGGCTACCTAGTGGATAAAAACATTTATGGTAGGCAATTTAACTTTGGTTGTTTCAATCTTAATGCCTCTATCATATGCATATCATCACATATAGAAATATAGTCTCAAAACAGTTTAAAGCAAGTTCTATAGAAACATTTAATCATGAGAGCACACAAGAAAAAAAATTCAATTGGTATGCATAATGTATCAATCATATCAGCTCAAAACTCCAAAGGATGTCTACGAAGTAGATCTTAAGTCTAAACATGGTTATTTCTCAATTAACGTATCACACTAACATTAACTTATGAAGAATGATGTCTTAGGCTTTATTCTTATGATAACAATTTTTACTAATATCCTAGTTTTAGATCTACTTAATTCATGTCTCATCATTGCATTGGAAGGAGCTAAAACAAACAAAGAAACAAAGTATTAACTAACCATTCAAACTAAAACAAACTATTGCAACCTAAAATGACCTAAACACTAAACAAACAATTGATAAAAAGAATAATAAAAGGAAAAAGAAAGGAAAGCAAATTTGATTATGGCATTTTGGCAAAACGTTGATCTAATGGGATGCTAACCATTAGCGCTTGATTTATTATTTTAGCTTACACCATACCCCTTATTGGCATTCTAAAATCTTCTAGCTCAAAATTCTTTTCCAATGCATCCCTACTTATTTTTTCCAAAAACATTGAAGCATATAATCTTATCATTAAACTCTATGCTTAGGATACTGCTGTAAACATCTATTTTTGGAGTAGATAGTTTTCATGAATGGTCTACCTAAGAGTAATGATGTTGGCATTGATAATGAGTTCTCCATCTCAAGAACATAAAAATCAGTAGGGAAAACCAATTCATTCACCTATATTGAAACATCCTCCAAAACACCCTTTGAATAAACATTAGATTGACTGGCGAGTTCAATAACAACACATGCATAAATGGAATAAAGTATAATATTAATAGATGCTCTTATAATTAACATGGCATTTTTAAACCTATTGTTTTTTAGAACGTATGGTATAGTGAAAGTTTTCAGATCTTTGCATTTTAGGGGGAAGCTTTCCTTGCAAAACAACATATGCATTCTCCCTCACACTTATTATCTCATTACCATTTAATTTTCCCTTGGAGGTGCATAGCTTTTTGAGGAATTTTATATAATATGGCACTTGTTTAATGGCATCCAACAAAGGTCTGTTGTACCTTGCAAAAGGTTTAGAAAATCTCTTTCTTATGTTATTCCTTCTTGGGCTTTCCAAATCTATTAGGAAAGGGTGGAGGAATAGTATTAGTAGAAATAGTTACCTTAGAAGTTGAAATACTCTTAATAGGAATTATGCCTTCATTATCCTCAAGAGTTGAATCTCTCTTTTGATTTATCTCATTCTCAGGTTTTCTTAATCTTTTTGATGCTTTTTTAAGTTGTTTCCACTCTTTAAGATCATAGCACTAGCATTTTCTTTGTTAATGACAATTTGGGAAGGGAGTTTTCAAAATCCTTGTTTGTTTAATTTAGCTACAGTGCTAGCCAATTGACCCATTTTGAATTTTTAGATTCTTAAGCATTGTCCTTGTTTGCTATTGAAATTGTAAATAGTTAGTAGCCAAATATTTAACTATATCCTCAAGAGATGTATCTTGGTTATGAGTCATAAGTTGTGGCTAAAATTGATTTTCTTATTTAGGGCCATGAGGATAATTGTAATTGCATTATGAGTAGATTGTTGAGAATTTCCTGAATAGCTAAGATTGGGATGGTACCACCATCCAACATTATACGTGTTTGAGAAATGATCGTATTTTTGTCTTTATACCTTTTGCTACCCTTAAAACCCTTCTAGAGCATTGGGTTGTTCTAAATGATCCTCTTATAAAGATAGGCACATATTAGTTAGATGATCCACCATAAAGCGTATTCCACTTCTTTAAATGTTGAACATTGCCTATGGCCATTTTTTGAACTAGTGAGGCAAGATTGGCTAGTTGTTTTTCAATATTTGATGTAACACTAACCTAATTTACCTTTATTGGTAACAAATTTGATCAATTGCTAAATTGTTTTGAGTTGGCCACCATATTAGCTATCAAGGTCTTTGCTTGCGTGGCTGTCTTGTCCACCAAAGCTCTTCCACTTGTCATATTTATCATGCTTCTATCCATTAGGATAAGCTCTTCATAAAAGTATTGGATTAGGAGTTGGTCACTGATTAAGTGATGAAAGCAAGATGCACATAGTTTCTTAAATCACTCTTAACACTCATAAAAAGATTCTCTATTGTATTGCCAAATATCGCATGTTTCTTTTTGAATATTAGTAGCCTTAGATGTAGGAAAATATTTCCCTAAGAACAATCTTTTCATCTTATTCCATGTATTGATGGTCTCAAAAGGTAAATAATAGAGCCATTCCTCTGCAGCATCTGCTAAAGAGAATAGAAAGGCTTTCAACTTGATTTGTTCCTCGGATATACTAGTTGGCTTTATGCTTGAGCATACTACATGGAACTCCTTCAGATGCTTGTTTGGATCTTCACATGCAAAACCATCGAAAATAGGTAAAAGATGTATCATTCACATTTTAACCTTATACGTAACATCAAGTAGAGGATATTTGATGCAAATAAGTTGCTGGTTCAAAATTGACGCCAACAACTCCTTAAGTGTTTAATTATTCCATGCCATCTTACCTTGCATGATTAAGCTATCTGTGCAAACTCCTTATTTGGTTTTTGATAAGAATATATGGATTCTAAGATCCTTCAAAGATTATTATGATTTCTTTTTTCTTTGAAGGCTTGGACATATAAGCAAAGAAAACCAAAAAAACAAAACTAATTAGAAATAAATGCAAAAATAGAAAGAAAAACCAAGTAACAAATAAATTGAAGAAAGCGATTCCTAGAAATAGTGCCAAAAATTGATACAATAAATAATGTATCACTTAAATCCTTATGCTAAATTATGGTTGTTATTGTGTATAGTAGTAAACAAGGGTTATTGTGTATAGTAGTAAGCAAGGGTTGTATCTACAGAGATTGTTCACAATTTATAAGTTACTGATGCAAAACTCTAATCTAATTTGACAAAATTAATCAAAAAGACTTTACAAAAGAAATAAACTAAACTATGATGGGGGTTAATTGTATTTAGATGCACATAAAATAAGTAAACCTAAAAATAAATCTAAGATTTTAGGAAATAGAACTTTATACCTAACAAGTAACAATAATGATAAAAAGTATAGTTCAGGAACCATTCACCACCCCAAATATAAACTATGAATCAATATTAGAATTATCTCCAATTATCTATTAAAACTAGCAACTATAAATTGCAACAACCTCTACTATCCCAAGTTTTCTTAATTTGTGTGGAATAGAACAAGCTCTTTATTTAGTCTTTAACTATGAAATAAACTAGAAGAAGCTATCTAGATTTAATCTAATAGAAGCTTTAAGATAGGTTAATCTAAGTAATAAACACAGAAGCTTGAATTATTTAACTTAGGTTATGCTCCACATCACAATCAACAAAGACTTGACCGTAATCATTGATCACAAATTGTTGCTAACGAGTAGGAAAACAAGACAATTATGGATCAATATTCCTAATCATCGAGGTTTATTTAGTTATGCACCTAAACAAATCAAGATAAGAATCATAAACTATTTTTATGTAGAAAATAAGTAAGTTCAATAGATAATTTTTGAATAATTCTGAAAATCAATTAAAAAGTCATGTCGAAGGCTTTGAAATCACCCTTAACAGCAAAAGAATTTAGTTACACATGTTTGATATGTTCAAAAATAGATTTATAAAAAAATTCCAACAAAAATGAAAGAAAAAGAGAGAAAAAAGAAACTCAAGCATGGTGGCTGATCGTAATCTCTTTATTTTCCTCTTAATCTTTTCTTTATTCTCCTTTCTCTTTTCTTCTAATTCTCCTCATGCTCTCAACCATTTCTTAAATTTGATTTTTTTTCTCTTTTAATGCCAAGGTTAAGCCTCTATTTTAAGAGGTTGAAAGAGAACCTTGGAGAATCCTATTCAAAGTAGAAAATCTAGATGTCATTTTTAAAATAGATTTGGTTGACCAATTCTAATGCTTTTTAGGCAAATATCTACTTGTTATTTGGACTGCAAGAATCAAGCTTTAATTATAGAATCTGATCTTTTTGACTTCAATATCTTTTCCCATATATTTAATTCTGATATTATCAGCTCATTAGCATCCTTTAACATGTTTTTATTTTATTCTCCAAAATAAATGTGAAATTAAAAACATAAAGGACTAAAATAAAGTAGAAAACATAACAAAACTAAGAATAGAAACTGTATAACATGTGTGATTTATGAACTTATCAAGATCTTAGAACCTTCACTAACAAAAGTGACATTTACAAACTCAAAAGACTTAAAAAAGTAATTCTTGACCTCAGTATTGTGTTTAATAGATAGAGCATTTATGGTGGTGCTTGCTATCATGTCTTCTTTTCTTGACAAGCTAACCACTCTGTCATCTATTATGAACTAGACTTTTTGGTGGAGGGTTACGGGAACAAACATGGTAGAATGAACCCATGGTTTGCCCAAGAGGTAATTATATGCTGATGCAATATCCATAACTTGGAAATCCATCTTAAAGGCACAAAGGTTGATACCAAGGGAGACCCAAATGCTATATTTTAGCTCTTGTCGGATTGCACTAAAAGCCTTACCATTCTACAACTATGCTTGATTTATGCCATATCGGTAACCTTGAAAGAGTGATGAAGGGCATAACATTACAAGCTGATATTTTATTATCATAACATGGCCCAGATATGAATCTTGGCTAGCTAGACATTAAAGGCAAGTGTGCCCATTGTTCCAATATATATCTATATATTATTATTTTATTTTTTATTTTAGAGGCCAAATCATTATTGTTATTTTTTCTTATTTTTTGGCTTTTAGGACTGAGTGGTCGAGAGAATCTTACTCGCACTCAACTTAACCCTAAATAATCATTATGAAACAACCATTTATTTTGGAGTTGCCACCAATCTATTTGCCTAGGTAAGATTTGTAACCTATTGTAGTTTGTATTTTGAAGGTTACCAAACCCTTAAAAAAAACTCTAGGTCTACGACGATACTAGAGATCACATGACAAGATCCGAGAGTTGGTTACAATCATGAGTAAGGATTGATCCCTCTAATGATGCTCGATAATCAGTACCTTATTTATCATGTATTAACTTAAATTTTGATTTTATTCGGTATCAATATATGGTATTTAATTATAATTCCCGTATATATATAAATAAAGTTTTATTAAACAAAATTATTATTTTGTACGAGAAAATCAGGTTTTCAATTTTTTTAAAAAAATTAAAATATCTTTCGCATCCCATTAGAGAATTACAGAAACACAAAAAGTTTTATCATTCTTTTTCGCACCCGACTAGAAAGCCAAAAGAATACGAAAAGTTTTAAAAATCTAAAATATCTTTTGTACCCGGTTGAAGGGCAAGAGGAATAGGAAAGGTTTTATTTTTGCTAAACTAAAAAAATCCTAATTTTTATTTTGAAAAGGATATCTCACTACTAAAATAATCCATAAAATCCTACTTATATGCTAGGAGACATTCCATAAACTACTTTAACTTGGAGACATTGCCTTAATTTTTAAAAATTTTGATTTTATGAGAAACAATAAAATTAGTTAACTTAAACCCATATCTGGTCGAATAGAGCAAAATGTCCCATAAAGTTTATCTTCAACATGGAAGTATATCCCGGCGACCTTAAAAGACTCAATTCGAAGGTAAATTATTACAATGTATAACTAAAGGACTCAATGACACTAAATGAATTACTTATTGCTACTATGCACCACTGACATATAACTATCCTGGTTATCACCTAGGACTTAGGTCTAAGGTAAATTACTAAAATGTCACTAAGATCTACCTTTGATGTCAAAGTATCCCAGTAACCCTTGAAGACTTGAAAACTTCATAACCTATTAGACCTATCTTTATTATGTGCCTTTGACATAAAAGCATCTCAGTGATCATAAAGGACTCGATTCTAGGGTAAACCACTAAAATACTACTAGGTATACCTTCAAAATATAAGTATCCTAGTACCCTAAGGGACTCGATAATGGTATGAAGTAACAATTTTATCCTAAATGGGTATCTTAGACATCGAATATAAGATAAAATTCAAAAATTGCTAATAGGTTCTTAAGTTTCTTAAAATTGCATTTTACCCCTAAAATTACTACAAAAGCTAGAAATATTCTTAAATTACCAATACCCTAAGTGGGTAATCTGATGTATGAAATGATTTTTTTTTAACATTATAAATGCAAGGCTTTCCTAAGGGACTCCAAAGTTTTCTAACTTTGCAAAATAGTCCCTACATTAAGTAAATTACAAAATAAAACATCAAACAGATAAAAGTCAACATGGAAAACATGCTAAAAATCATATGCATTCAGCCAAGTTCCTTTGACTTGGAACAATTTTTTTCATTTTTTGCAAATAAGTCCTTAAACTTTTTAAAATTGTAAAAAGGGTCCTAATGTGCTAAAAATGTATGAAATGCATTTTAAACATCTTTAAAATGCATGAAAAGAACCTTTGAACATCTACAAGTGATTTGGCCAAGCATGGATAGCCTTGGAAAATTTTTTAATTTTTTTTAGTTTGGTCTTTTTATTATGTATAATTACTAAATAGCCTAAAAACTTGAAAATATCACTCAAACACCCTTGATAAATTTGGCCAAATATGTAAATACCCTTCTAAGGCCTTAAAAATTTTGGAAAAATTATTTTTAAGCCCTTGCAAGTTTCAAATATAACAAAATAGTCTAAAATAACATGAAATCAAGCATAAAAATTTAATCCAAGCATATTATCAAATTCGGCAAACACCAATAACATCAAAAAATAATTTTTTTCTTCATGTAATTTTATAAGTATCAACAAAAATACATGAAGCTTAAATGTGCATGATATCATTAAAAATAATGAATATGTCAACATATTTCACCATAAATCAACCTAAAAATACCAAGGAAAATTGCACAAAATTATATACACAACATCGCAACATTATTTCCCCAACAAACATGCATTTTTATGATGAAAATCAAATTATTGCTAACAAAAATTAAATTACACAATTAAATCACTAAACTTTGATCATGGCCTTCACACTTGGCCTCTCAACATGGATGAAAATGCATGAGCAAGCATGATTTTGGCTCACTAAAAGGAAGAAAATTGAATAAAACAAACAAATTAAATATTTTATAGGAGAAATTACCTCAAAAAGCTTAAAAATTTACAATTTTGTTGTTTTTCAGTAATTTTTACTCATGAAAATGTAAGGATTTATTTTAAACAATCATAGAGGAAGGATTTGGCCAAGAGGATGAAAAATCCCCTTGGACAAAGCCTTCTAGACTTTTCTTTTAATTTTTTATTCTTTTGTAATTATCTTTTTTAGATTTTTTTTAATTTTGATAAGATTTAATTTAAATAATATTCTCTTTATGTACTAGTCTTCAAATCTTAATAAAAAAGGTGAAGCATGAGTAATGCAGGCTAAAGAATAGGCTTAATGATGATTTTGATGATATTAACTTTAATGATAAAATTCAATCCTAATTAAATTAATTCTCGTGTAATTAATATGTCAAATCCTGAAGTTGAACATAATTATTCATAATTTTTTAACAATGTATGAAAAATAAAATTTTAATTGAAAATTTCATGAAAAAATAAGGTAAAGAGACTAAATTGTAAGAAATTAAAAGTTATATATCAATAAATTTAATTATGGATTTAAGCATGTAAAGGCCCACTTAAATTGATAAATTTTAGGGGAAAGAAATAATTATTTGGCTTTGTTGAAAAATCAAAATGGCCTAATTGGGCTTTGTTAGAATAATAAAAAAATGGGCTTGTTGGGCTTGTGAGAATGAAATGGACTTAGTAGAAAATTAAAAATGTGCTTGGCAAGCTTGTTAGGCTTATTGAGAAATAAATAGGCTTATTAAGCCTATTAGCAAAATTTGTAAGTTTTAAGCCCATTAAAGAGTTTTGGCCCAAAAATGAAAATAAAAATAATAAATTTTTCTCATAAAAATTTCAAATGTTGAACTTCAATAGAAATTTTTGAGAAACCACATGTGTAAGAAAAATAGAATTAAAATTTTCAAGGTCATAAAATTTTATGAGAAAAAACCTTACGAAGGAAAATTGAAATTTGAAAAAAATGCTAAACTTCTAAAATAAATTAGAATTTCAAAAATTGAATCAAGATGAATTTAATGAAAGTATTTGAAGAATTTTAAAAATTTTAAACTTAGAAAAATTCTACCAAAAAATTTATGAAGTAGAAAATATCGTATTTTGAAAAATGAAAAAATTCCAAAAATACATTCAAATTTATAAAAATGGATTAATTCAACAAATTCATCAAAATGTAATTAATAAAAATAATAAAGATGAAACCCTAAAATTTAAAAAAAAAATTATTGGAAAAATTTCCTAAGCATGATACTCATTGTACTGTGAAAAATTCAAAATTAGTAGATAAATTTAACAATTTGGCACCTCATGTATAAAATGCCAATAAAGATTTTTTTTAAACATTTTTTATTTTTTAGGGTGAGTATTGGCATAAATACTACACGGGTATTGATAAAAATATACAACCGTCAACTCCCAAATTTCACGAAAAAATCTTGAAAATCCCTAAAAATGGAAATTTTGATTGTAACATCATTCATAGAGATGAATTTTAATACTTCAAAAGAATAAAGTTAAAAATAAATTTTTTACTTGATGCTCATCTTTTTTGTTTGAAATTTGTGCTCTACAACCCTCAAAATGATAAGTTTTCTATCACGTGCATGAGCAATTATTTGGACATGATCAAATAGGTCTTGAAAACACCTAGTCCACTTAGAGGATGTCAACTGCAATCGAGATGATTACCTAATTATCAACCTTGGATATTTTAGGATTATTAGGGAAAGGACTTGGACAAAAGTATGTGTCTATAGCTGCCCCTTTTTAGCCATTGCTGAGGATTCAATGTTGAAAAGCCCTTCTACAACAAAGTTGTTTTTATCTGGGCGAACCATATTAATTTTTTAACTAACTAATTACATTGGAGTTTCACATTTAAAATGTAAATTTTGACTGGGTCAGTGGCTATTAGCTACTATTAGGCTTGTAAATTTTGTTGCCAACTTCCCCAAGATTAAGTAATCAGCTACTTTTAGGCTTTTCATTTTATGTTGCCAACTTTGATTGAGATAGAACCATTAGCTACTCTTAGGCTTTTTATATTTTGCTGCCAATTTTAGCAAGAAAGCACCATCAACTACTCTTGGGCTTTTTCATTTTAATGCCAATTTTGACTAGGCAGAGGCCATAACCTACTTTTGGGTTTTTCATTTTGGTGCTAATTTTGACAACGGCAGAAGCATTAACTGTTCTTAGGCTTTTCATATTTAGGTGCCAATTTCAATAAAGGCAAAACCATCAGCTACTCATGGGCTTTTCATTTTGGTAAGCCAACTTCGTTGGTTTTCTACCAAATAAAAAAAAATAGAAAAACTCTATTGATCTTTTTGTGTAATCAAACGAAGTTAACTTAAAGCCTTCTTTACATACATGTCACATGATCAAATAAAAAGGCCATCTTACTCTATTGGTTCCTAACCAAGTGAAGATTAGAAAAAAAAACTTTGTTGATCTTCTACTTAACTGTACGAAGTTGACTTAAGGCCTATTTCACCTACATTTCACATGATCAAATGAAAATGCCATTTTACTCCACCGATTCCTTACCAAGTGAAGCTGATAAATAAAAATGCTACTGACCTTCTACTTAATTAGATAGAGTTGACCTAAATCCTATTTCACTTACATTTTCACATGATTAGATGAAGAGGACATCTTATTCCACTAGTCCCTAACCGAGTAAAGTTAACAAGTAAAAACTTTATTGATCTTTTGTTTAATCAAACAAAGATGACTTAAATCCCACTTCTCTCACATTTCACATGATCAGATGAGAAGGACATCTTACTTCATCGATTTCTAATCGAGTAAAACTGACAAATAAAAACTCTATCAATCTTCTACTTAATCGAATAAAGTTGACCTAAATCCTTCTTTTCCTATATCTCACATGAACAAATGAAAAATAAATCTTAATCCATTGACTTCTAACCGAATGAAGCTGACAAATAAAAACTCCATTGCTTTTTTGCTTAATCGGATAAAGTTGACCTAAATTTTACTTCTTCTACATTTCACATGATCAAATAAAGAGGCTATTGCTTTTTTGCTTAATCGGACAAAGTTGACCTAAATTCTACTTCTTCTCACATGATCGAATTAAAAGGCTATCTTACTCCATTAGTTCTTAACTAAGTGAAACTGACTCTGCCAGTCTTTTATTTAATCAAATGAAGTTGACTTAAAGCCTACTTCACCTATATTTCACATTATCGAATGAAAGGGCCACTTTACTCCACCAGTTCTTAACCAAATGAAGCGACAAATAAAAACTCTAGTGATCCTTTTGCTTAATCGATGGACTTGACCTAAATCCTATCTCACCTACATTGTACATGATCTGATGAAAATGACCTTTTACCCATCGGTTCCTAACTGAATAAAGTTGACAAATAAAAACACCATCAATGTTTTGCTTAATTAGACAAAATTGACCTAAATCCTAGTTTCTTACATTTCACATGATCGGATAAAAATGTCATATTACTCCTTCAGTTCCTAACTAAGTGAAGCTAACAAATAAAAACTCCATTAATTTTCTCTTAATCAAATGAAGTTGACCTAATTCCTATTTCTCCTACATTTCACATGATTGGATGAAAGGGACTTCTTACTCCATAGATTCCTAGCTAAGTAAAGTTGGCAAATAAAAAGTCTACTGATCTTCTGCTTAATAAAAAAAACTTGATCGAAATTCTACTTCTTTTACACTTCACATGATTAGTGAAGTGGATCTCTTAATTTCTAACCAAGCAAAGATGACAAATAAAATCTCCATTGGTCTTTTGCTTAACTAGTCGAAGTTGATCGAAATCCTACTTTTCTTACATTTCATATATTCGGATGAAGCAGATATCTCACTACACTGGTTCCTAACTGAGTAAAGTTGACAAATAAGAACTTTGTCAATATTCTGCTTAATTGGACAGAGTTAACCTAAGTCCTACTTCTCCTACATTTCACATGATCAGATGAATCAAACATCTTACTCTATTAGTTCATAATCAAGTGAAGTTGACAAATAAAAACTTTGCTGATCTTCTACTTAATCTGACAAATTTAACTTAAGGCTTACCTCACTTACATTTCACCTTATCGAATAAAGAGGCTATAAATTTCAAATATCATGAGGATTCCTATATGTTGGCAATGACTCATCAATCTAAGCCTCATTTTTGCCAATTTCTTTTCTTTCTAATTTTTCCATATGTTGGAAAAGCTTTGTCAATTTAAATCTCATTGTTACCAATTTTTTTCTTAATAGCTTGTTGTTAAAGGTTAAAGGGTGATTTTTGACATTTAACCCTTAAAATCCTTCTTCTAATTTTTATTTCAAGAATATTAGAAATATTTGACTTTTCTTTAGAAGTGACAAAATATTGAATTAATGTTTTATCAATGCAAGGATATAACTTCATATAGTTCAATAAGAGTCAACATTTCATAGCTCAAGGCATATTTAAATAATCCTATTAAAATCATAAGAAGTATCAAATTTCATCTAAATTTTAGGGTTTATGGAGTAAGAGTACTTTCTTGTTCCAATCAGGAAAAGGATTTACTTGATCAAAAACTATGAAAATTTTAGAATAATTTCAGCCATGCATTTTCCAATATCAAGGATAATGGATATGACATTCTCATATTTTAATATTAAGACTTTCTTGTAATCGATGATCACCATTTGGGATATCTTTGAATAAATAGAGGAAATGAATTTAAAGGCATAAATGGGGTGGCACTGCTAAAATTTGATTAGAAAAAATTGATAAAACTAGGTCAGAGTTTATCAAGACTAGGTTTAAGCGGATTTATGAAAATTCCTTGAAATGTTAACAGTCAAGTTATAACATCCTTTTGATCTTCAAATACAAAAATTCAATATGTATTAAACTAATGTTAACAAATGCTAAGTCTCAAAAGGTTAATTTCAAAGGCTTTTAGGAACTATCAATTTGTAAGGTTGGACATGAAAGTTTTGAACGGTTATCCTGAATTAAATCAATATTTGGGCATTTAAATCAATGTTTTATTGATATCATGAAATTTTCAAAGGTTTGGGTTATTTTTGAACTAATATGGAAGAATTCTTTTTCTTTAGTGGTTACCTTTATCGATTTAAAAGTAATTCTAAAGCCTTTAAGTTTGTTCTAAATTACCCTTTTGAGGTTTTCACCCTAGAACTTTATTTTTTTTATTTTTAATTGATTACCCCATCATATACTTAAAGACTTACAAATCATCCAAAAAGATGAATTTTTGAAAAATTTCCTAGGAATGACTCAATAGCTCAAATAGCTATGTTTGATCAAAATAGACTTTTGTAGGTACGTAATGTAGGCCATGGTTAGGGTTTAGAAAACAAATGATAGATAGGACCAAATCATGTGTTTAAGGGTTATTAAATCAAGGATCATTTCTTTTCAGAAGGAATTTGATCTAGCATGTTTTTCAGGATGAACATATATCTTTGTTTGTTCATTTTTTCCTAATGTTTCATTTTTCTGTTCATTTTTTTTATCTTATTTTTCTTAATTTTTCACTTTGAAGGAACTTGAGATTTGAACATTTTCATTTTTCACGTTGAAAAACATGAGATTTAAACTTTTTCATTTTTCACTTTGAAAGAACTTGAGATTTGAACTCTTCATTCTTCACTTTGATAGAATTTAAGACTTCAGCTTTAATTGATCTTTAAAATTAGCCTTATGACAGCAGACTTGTTTTTTTCATAATTTTAGAATGAAATTTGCTCCTTCTGACCTTGAAGCTTTGCTTTCCTACCTTCCACTACATAGGTGATCCTTGGTTAAGGTTTTTAGGTGGAATAATTCATTGACTCAAAAGGGACTGTAAAAGGAAATAATTTTTTATAGGTAAAAGGATTGAAAAAAGATGGCCATTTGTCATTTCAAACAAAGCCATTTGCATTGATGAGCTTTTCCAAAAGGATAATTTTTCTTTTGAAATTATTTTAAATACCCTAACAAATGATGTTGCATTTTTTTTTCAAAATTTTTCTTTTTTTTCTTTTTTTTTCAACATTTAGCTTAATGTATGCCCCTGGAAATTATCAGATCTGTAGCCACCAATGAATCTTGGTTTTGGTTAGGCTTTTAAGAAAAAATTATGAATTGGCATGGAGAAACCTTAAATTTCTCATCTTATATATCAAGCATTGGATTTAAAAGATTTATCTCGAAGGAAAAAGTGTTTTTGGCTCATGTTTGGTCTATTTCTTCTAAAATCACAGATTTGGAAGAGTGTAATGGAACTTGTGGTACAAGGTTATCTAAATGGATTCAAGAGATATTGAAATACCATCATTATTTAAATAAATGTTGAACTACTAGCAATTGGATCTTTTAGAAGTGTAACTTATTTGTTCAACCTTCAAAGAATCCAAAAATATTATGTGTAAAAGGTCTATGGTTGTGAAAAGTATATTGGTAAATGTTTAGGACAATCATATAAATGGAAGTGAAGGACCTTTCTAAAATAGTTCAACCTAATAGAGATCATCTACCAAAAAAATTTTCACAATGTTCTCATTATCCTAGATACCAAAAATCATTATTAACAAAATTCATGGTCCATGATAAAATGCATAGTATTTAAAAACCAAAATTTATTTTAAAATTTAGAGTTTCTAAAAAAATATAGAATTTTAAAGTTAAGATAGAAACTACCCTTGATTGGCATGTTACCATATGGTCGATGACCCTTAGACCAATCATCTTCAGTAGGCATCCACTAACTCAACAAATTTTGCTTGATTAGTATGTTTAAGGGCATGTACTTTGCTATTCCTTCTAGGGAATCTTCCAAAGGGATTTGCCTTTTCCTTTCATTAAGGATGTGTTTTGACATGAACTAAAGTAATAGATTGGGCCAAATGTTATTGGAAAAGACCCAATGTTGGTTCCATGGAAACAATAGATAAATCTTTCTTAATAACATGGCCTTAAAAATATTCGGCTACTGAGGCAGTTTTCACTTCCATGTCAAAACTGATCGTATGAATAATCTAGCGACAGTGGGATGAACAATAAATTCAAAAACATCAAATAGCCTTGAAAAATGAAACAGATAAAGAACAAACTATCTAGGCCTTTTATAAAGAAAAACGATTGCAATGAGACAATAGAGGAACTTAAAACTTGGATTTTGTTATTAGGGAACTTTTATAGGGTTTTAATTCTTAATAGCAAATCTAACAATGAAAGAACATTTTCTTGAAAATTGAATCATAGATTAGCTAGTGAAACATTGAGAGGCATATTTAACTCTAAGTTCTCAAGCTAAAAAATTCCACAAGATGTGTTGTTATTTCCTATCATCTCAATCGTGCTGTGAGGATAGCCAATATAAGACTTGATTTTTTAGTGAATTCTTTAATAGGGAAAATGAAACCAAAAGCTCATCGTATAGCAAAGAATTATCCAAGCAATTCAAGTCAGAATTTATAACAGCCTATGATTCACCAGCCAACCATGCTACATACTTCAAATTATCCTCATATTAAATAGCATAAGTTGGTTGATGAGATCCTTTGATAAAAAATGTTGCATTATGGCACATATTTTCTTTAATGTCATCTTTACATAACATTTATTTCCTTGCTCGAGATGGATTAGGAGTAATAGTTATAGGGGTCCTTGGACTAGTGTGAATCATCAAGTGATCTAGTTCTTCAATCAATGGGCCATCATCACTCTTATCAATATTTTTTTACTATTGATAGGAAATTTTAGAAACCATATATTCCCCATCATACACTTTTTCTTCAGTCCCTAGATGATATTAATGCATCACCTAATTTGACTTTTTAGGTTTATACACTCTCTTTAAACTTCTATGTAGAACCATTATCTTCTTCTAGCCCTTTTGAACTCCATTTTCTATAACATGTTCGGCCTTTGCTGTCTTATGCTAGTGAACATACTCTGCATTAGTACTATTTTTGTTTTGAATTTTGCGGTGCTTTCATTGACCACAAGCATAAGCATTAGTTGTTCGATGAAAGAAATGGATACAACATCTATCATTCTTTGTATCTTGAAGATTTTCAAGATAAGTGTAGCAAATTCATAGATCTTCCTTAAGCGTCAAGATAAACACATCGATTAATAAGTGTTCTTTTGAGTCTAATTCAACCAGCCTTATTGATTTCAAAATTAGGACATATTTTGATCTTCCTATGCCCTAGAAAAAATAATTTCTTTTTCAATTTTTGTCATCACCTTTCCTTAATAAATTTCAAAATATCAACGTCAAATTTTTATTTCACTTTCTCCTTTTTATGGGTTAGGTCATATTATGATCTGGTGCCCTTTAATTTGCACAACCTTGTTTCTTTTTATGACACCTTTCTAAGTTTCTCAAAATAATTTTAAAATTGTATTCTATTTAAACCTTTTGACTTAAAAACACAAGATATTCAAGTCTCTTAAACACCAGTGATCATTTTTTAAAATTTCTCAAATCATAATCTGGGTTTTCCTTAAGATAGGTTGAAAAGCTTAAAAAATTTTGGTTGCCCCAAAAATTTCAAGGTGGATAAGATACATGCCTTATTTTTTCAGGCATAAATGGACCAAGTCGTATAAAGTATGAAATTTTTAAAAAATTAGATTTGATGTTCCTTTGATTCTCCTAACTATTAGCTCCTTAATAGGTACCAAGATTAGCCGTGAAGGGTTCAAGAACAAAAGGTCAAGTTGGAGAAGGGTCGATTATATTTTTGAAGTCAGCCTCTACAACTAAGGGTTGACAACATAGGGTACTTAGGGATTTTTGGTGTCCCACTATTTTTTCCAAATGGTTTTCCTTTTTGCTCTTTACCTAAGAGATCATAGTTTAGGAACTTTAAATTTATTTCCATGAAGTGCAAGGTCTTTCAAATGGTCATGTTTTTATTCATAGGGAAATGAATGCAAGGGTACAAGCTTAATTTCAAGATTGATCATTAGTATTCTTAAGACTTGCCATCATCATGTTTTTTAAAATATCTGTATTTCAGAAACATTCTTATCTTATTATAACATTTAGCACGCATGTCTCACAAAATGATGTCACTTTAAAGATAAGGGTTTTCAAAATAATGGTTGCCTTTCTGCCCTAGATGAGCCGACAATAGTATTAGGGTTATTCCTTTAATTTCCTAGATTTATATTTCCAAACTTATTCCCTCTAACAATCATTATTTCCAGCAATGGTTGTCGTTCTACCCTAGATAAGCTAGTAGCAATATTTCAGTGATTCCCTTAATTTCCTTAATTTATATTTTCAAACTCTTTCCCTGGCTGCTTTTCCACCCTGGATGAGCTGGTAATAATATTAATGTGATTCCTTTAATTTTTTGAATTCATATTTTCAAACTCTTTCCCTTTAATGGTCATTATTTTCATCGATGCTTGTTTTTTTGCCCCGGATGAGCTGACTGCAATATTAGGTTGATTCCTTTAATTTTTTGAATTCATATTTTCAAACTCTTTTCCTCTAATGGTCATTATTTTTGTTGGTGGTTACTTTTCTACCCTGAATGAGCCTGCAATAGTATTAAGTTAATTTTCTTAATTTCCTAAATTCATATTTTCAAACTATTTTCTTTTAATAGTTATCATTTCCACTGGTTTAAAAATTTATGCTTGCTATTTCATCAATCTTTCCTGTGTTTCACAATGGTTTGACTTGATCCTTTCTAGGCGTGTTGAAAATTCATCTCCGATGGTCATGACATTTGATTGTCCTAATGCCTCTAATTTGAAAGAAAATTTCTTTTAGAGAATTTTAAATCTATGGAAATCCTCATTCTACCTTGCAAGGATGAAATTAATGTAATGTTGAGAAAAGTTTATAAAAAAGTGATACAAATAAATATATACAAAAGGCCTATTGTAAAAATAGACTGCCCAAAAATAAAATTATGGCTTTATGGTGTCTTAAAGAAAAAAGGATTGATCTTGTTATGAGTAGCAAAATGCTCGTTCATCATTACTTATTGTATAAAGGAAAAAAAGTGTTAGCAAATGGGAAATTAAAAATTTATGCGAAAAAATTTTGCTCCAAGCGGACATTTGGATGCTACAACGTTGTTAGGGTAAATAAAAGGCCTTGTCATTAGTGATGATGTACAAACATCATCACTTAGCCTACACGTCTAGATCGTTAAGGCAAAAAAAAATAATCACATTATGGGTGGCGAATGTTCATTCATCATCACTTGATATTTGAATTAAAATAATGATGGCACCTTATGAGGTGGAACAAATATTTTACCATAAATGATGATGTTTAATCATTATTGCCTAATTTATATGCTCTGTACATAAAATAAAAAAGGAAAGGTAAGAAATGTTCATCGGTATATACCTAGTTTAGTAACTTATAAAATCAAATATCGCTCTAACTAGGTGAGACCCTTACAGTTCATTGCTTGAAGTTTTGGTTGCACATCGAAACAGGTTCTCGAATTGTTCCTTGAGTTCAGATAGAACTGATGAGGTACCTTAATCCTTACCCATCATGGGTTTATGTTAGAAAGGGTTCAATTTGAGTTTGAGTATCTTCCATGCCTGTAACAAGGCTAAGACCTTGGGCAGGCATAGAAATTTACACTAGTTAAGCTTTTCACTAGCCAGACAAAGGCTAATACCTTAGAACGTAGAGTCGTTTCACCCCTTTTTAAAATATTGTTTAACCTATGCCCCTTCCATATGCTTGGAAAATATTCTAATGGATATACATGTGCACAATGTGTGCAAGAGAACAGGTAAATCTATTATGACTTGACACTTTCAAAAGCAATAAAAACCCTATCTTATATGCCCCCTAAAAGTAACACTACAAATGAGACAACATAGGTTAGTGAAAAATTT
>JBBYHK010485050.1:0-28553 GCA_038382065.1 Adansonia grandidieri | reverse complement strand
AAGCAATAAAAACCCTATCTTATATGCCCCCTAAAAGTAACACTACAAATGAGACAACATAGGTTAGTGAAAAATTTGAGCAACACATGCTAGAATTTCCATATAAATAAAAAATGTAATAAAATTTTGTTTTGAAAATACTTGGAATTATAGTTAAATACCGATTGCAACTGAATCAATCAAAATTTATTTAACATCTGATTAATTTGAGTCTTTATTTTCTTACCTATCCCAGTGGAGTCGCCAAGCTGTTGCAACATGGCCTGGATATGAACTTTGACCAACTGAACTTAAAAAGTAGGTGTACCCCTCATTCATAAATATATATATATCATTATTTTTATTTTTTATTTTTTATTTTAGAAGCCATGTCATTATTATTTTTTTGTGTCTAGGGGACTGAGTTGTCGAGATAAATTACTCGCTTGACTTAACAGTAAATAGTCAGTCCTAAATGAACATTTTTTTTAAAGACATCACCAAACTAATTTGGCTAGGTGAGATAGGTAACCTATTGGAGTTCGTATTTTGAAGGTTACAAAACCCTTAAAAACAAACTTGAAGGTTTACGATAATATGAAAGATCCCATCAAATGGTCCGAGAGTCGATTCAATCACGAATAAGGATTAATCCTTCTCATGACACCTGGTAATCGGCACCATATTACTCAAGTGTTAAGTTAAATTTTGATTTTTATCCGGTTTCAATATCTAGTATTTAGCTATAATTTCCATATAGATAAAAATAAAATTTTATGAAACAAATTTATGATTCTGTATAAGAAAATCAGGCTTTTAAATTTTTTTAAATCAAAATATCTTTCACACCCACCATAGGAACGGAGGAACATGAAAGTTTTTATCACTCTTTTCACATCTTACTAGAGAGCCAAAGGATGAAAGGTTTTTAAAATTCTAAAATATCTTTCGTATCTTACTAGAAGGTTGAAGGATTGTGAAAGGTTATATTTTTAATAAATTCAAAAAATCTTGATTTTCATTTTGAAAAGGATATCTCGTTACTAAAACAATTCATATAACCCTTCTCATATATTAGGAGACATTCTTTGAACTGCTTTAACTTAGAGACATTGCTTGAATTTTCAAAAATTTTAATTTTATGAAAAATAAAAAATTATTTTAACCTCAGACCCATATTTGGTCAAATAGACCAAAATGTCCTCTAAAGTACACCTTTGACATGGAAGTATCTCAATGACCCTAAAAAGCTCAGTTCTAAGATAAATTACTAAAATATCCCTAAGGTATAGCTTCAATGTGAAAGTATTATGATAACCTAAGGGACTTAACGATACAATAAATGAACAACCTATTCCTATTGTGCACCTTTGACATATAAGCATCCCGGTGATCACCTAGGACTTGATTCTAAGGTAAATTACTAAAATGCCTTTAAGGTCTACCTTCGTGTTAAAATATCCCGATAGCCCTAACTTAATAACTTCATAAATTCATGAACATATCCTTATTATGCACCTTTGACACAAAAGTATCTCGGTGATCATAAAATACTCAATTCTAGTGTAAATCAATAAAATGCCTTTGGGATGTACATTTGACATATAATTATTTTGGTACCCTAAAAAACTCAATAATGGTGTAAAATAACAATTTTACCCTAAATGGGTATCCTTGACATTGAACATGAGGTAAATGCAAAATTTGGTAAATGGCCCTAAATTTTTGAAAATTACATTTTAGCCTCAAAATCACTAAAAATTTAGGAAATGTTCCTAAATGACCAAAGCACCCTAAGTGGATAATTTGATGTGGGAAATGACTTTTTTAACCCCACAAATGCAAGGCTTTCCTAATGGACTCCAATGTTTTCAAACTTCGCAAAATAGTCCTACATGAAATAGTTTACAAAATCAAACATCAAAAACATCAAAGTCAACATGGAAAACACACCAAAAATCATATGAAGTATTTGGCCAAGTTCCTTCGGCCTTGGAACAATTTTTTTCACTTTGTGCAAGTAAGTCCCTGAACTTTCTAAAATTGCAAAAAAAGCTTTAATGGGTTAAAAATGTATGAAATACATTTAAACATGCTTAGGATGCATGAAAGGCACTCCTAAAGGTCCATAAGTGATTCGGCCAAGTATGGAAATACCCTTTCAAGGCCTTAAAAATTTTGAAAAAATTATTTTTAGGCCCCTGCAAGTTTCAAATATAACAAAATAGTTCAAAATAACATAGAATCAAGCACAAAAATTTATTCTAAGCATATACAAATTCGGCTAAACCTAATAACATCCAAAAATAATTTTTTTCTTTATGTAATTTCATAAATACCAACAAAATACATGTCTTAAATTTTATCAAGCTTAAATATTGCATGAAATCATTAAGAGTAATGAATATGTCAGCATATTTCACCATAAATCAACATGAAAATACCAAGGAAAATTGCATGAAATTATATACACAACATCACAACACTATTTCCATAAAAAATGCATTTTTTTGATGAAAATCAAACTATTGCCAATGAAAATTAAATTACACATTTAAATCAATAAACTTTGATCATGGCCTTCTTACTTGGCCTTTTAACATGGATGAAAATCCACGAGCACAAGCATGATTTTGGCTCACTAAAAGGAAAACAATTGAATGAAGTGAACAATATTAAAGATTTTATAAGAGAAATTACCTTAAAAAGCTCAAAAACTTAAAAAAATTTTGGTTTTCAGTGATTTTTGCTTTTAAGAATAGAAGCCTTTATTTTAAACAATCCTTCCCCTATTTATAGGGGAAGGATTCAGCCAAGGGGATGAAAAGAATCCCTTTGGTTGAATATCTTCTAGGCTTTTCTGTTAATTAATTAATTTATTTTTTGGTAATTATCTTTTTTAAATTTTTTAGTCAATTGGGGGCCTAGTTCATCATATGCTAGATTACTGAAAAATGACTTGGACAAATTATTACAACTATCTAATTGCTATGCTAGATAAACTATATTAAAAATAGTGAATCGATAGTTTATCATTATGGTTATGGCTTATCATTTTTCAGATGACATAAGCTTTTATAAGCTTGTATGGACGTGGTGCCATTATATTTGTCCAAGTCTATGACCTTAAATTTTAGAAGGATGACTAGATTTGGCACCAACCTTAACTCATTAGTGTCCAAACTATTGAACTCCTCCATGCCCTTAATAGCTTTAAGCCTTTTTTTAATGATTAAAGCTTTCCCTTCTTAGTTTTTATTTACCTTGTTTTTGGGCTATCTATTTTTTCCTATCTTCTTTCAGAAGTTCACCAAAGTCTAAAATTGTGAGGTCTTCCAAATTAGAGCCTAATCCTAAGTCCACCATTATTTGTAGGGCTTTACGATTGATCTACATTATGGATATGGTTTTTATGGGTTATGCATTTTGCTTGGTTTATATTTTTTGTAGTATGTCCTGAAAACACTAGCGGCATTGTTAGGAGTGTTCCCTTACTTACTTAATTTACATTTTTGGGCTCTTTTCTTTTCCTGGCTATAATGTCCATCAACTTAAATATTGAGGCTTGCATTTCATCTTGCCTTTTTAGTATGGCCTCTTGAGACTCCTTATGAGTACCTCAATTCTTTCCAGCTTTTCAATTTGCTTGTTATCTATTGCCTTTATCTTTGATTGGTATTATATTTCTATACAGGTTGCTTAAAATTACTTCTTAGCTTTGCTATTTTAGTACCTTAGAATTCCTTTATTGTTTATTATATATGAATGAGTATGTGTGCAAATTATTGAATGAATACAAAGATATATGTTATGTAATTCTAAAAGAATATGTTACATATTATTTCAATGATATTTGCTTTAACCATGAATTCCAAACTTGAAAAGATTTTCATCAATTCAACAAGTTTGAGTTACAAATTATCAATCATTTTTTAGTTACATCCATAGAAAAACATTACTTGTTGATATTTCTATCATTCCTTTTCTAGGAACTTCAGCATCTAACCATATTCTTTGACTAGGTTAATTCGGTGCCTTCGTTTTTCCACCTTTGACCATCTCCTCAGCTTAGATCACTTTTTGGTAAATTTGTTTGATAAGGTGATCGATGTACATCTATTTACTGATACATTCCGCTTCTCACTTTTTCCATATGCTGTAGTAGCCTTAAAAGCCTTATGCCATTCTACATCATTTTTTTAGTATTCTCGTATCATGGAAGTAATGTCATTCCTTTGCTGCTATAGCTATTCTCATATATTCTAAATAGTCCTATGAAGGACATCTTTTTTTCTTTTAATTAGGACACTCTTTTTCCTTTTTGTTAAAAGTAGCTCTACGCTCTTCATTCTCTTAAGAATACCTTTCCATGTTTGTCATCATGAGGAAGCTCTTCTTTTGTCAATCATTTTGCTTGCATTCGAGCATGAACTCTTTGACTTAACCTCCCAAAGCCTTGCTTTTCTCTGTGCTCAATTCTTATTGAAGCTTCTTCATTTCTTTAATGTGGCTTGCAAAAAGCCTACTTGAGCTCTGATATATACTAGTGAGCTACACTCTTTCATTTTGTTCAACCTAATTGGTTTTTATAGATTTGTTGTCATTGGACATCTTTTTAAGCTTTTTTTCTTCACTCTTATTTTCATATTCAGGCAACTGACTTCCTCTTGGAGCTTTCAATTCTCATCCTTTAATTTTTTAATCCCTTGTAAACTTTTCCTTAAGGAGATTAATCTTTAGAGGTATCATTAGCTCTGATTGAATGGCTACCCAATGAATAGACCCATCCATATTAAGGAAGACCTTATTACACCTATGAATTCTTTTGCATGTAGTATACCCTGAAGTGACTTCATCTGTAAGTTCACTGAAGCCAGACTTGTATCTTTTTTTCCAACACAGAGTAGTGTTAAACACCTCACTTTTATTTTTCCTTTAAACCTGAAATCCATATTAGCTACCTCAGAAGTCATTGGGATATATTATTTTAACCAAATATTGTCTCCAAAGGAGCAGAGGTGCATATCTGACTATTCCTCACAACCTTAGCAATAAGATGAATGGTTTGTGTCCATACTAATCAGTAAAAACCTTAGCTACAAACCATGGTGTTCTTCATATGATGTCCTCCAAAGTCACGTTACTAGGGGTCTCTATCCACTGTTTCTTACTTAGCCTGGGCCATTCGTATAAATGCATTGAGGGGGATGAAATTTGGCAAGTATGACTTGATTGTTTTATCCTCTCTACCCTAAAAGTGGCTTTAGGCCTAAATGAAACAATAGTAAAAAACATTCAATGAACCTTATTTCACCTCTTTTTTTATGTATGTTTAAGGCATATATTGTCTTAACAACAATAGTTGGGGCTAGGTGAATGCCTTTGCATAATTACTCAAATAAATCCACTAAGATGCCTTAATGTTCCCCAAAACTTTTGAAATATTACTAACCCTTAAATGGCCAAGGTAATCAAGTTGACAACCTATTCACTTTCTAAATGAATCTAGATGAGCTTGCCTAAAAAATCCCAAGAGATGACATTAGTATTGCCCTTGCTCAAAATATGTTGACTATCAGATTTGATATCGAAGTCTAAGACCTTGGATAATTTCCTATAAAAGCTAGTAAGCGTGCGTTCTTTATAATATATGGTCTCAACCTGAGTTTAAGTAAGGTCGAATACTCTTCAATTATCGAGATTAGGTCCTCTTTGTTGAAGTAAAAGCATTGGTAAGATAAATCCCAAAACTCTATTATGGCCTAGACTAGTTGTTCATCCATCAGAATCATAAAGAGTAGCACTATGTGGCCATTAGTAAATCAAGTCTACTTTGTATTTCCCTATAGACATCGTATTTTGTCTAGGCCAACATTCAAAAAATTAGAAGCCATCATTCAAGAACCTTTAAGCTCATTCATACAAGCTCGTATTCCATCCCCATCATTCCTAGTTAAGGTAAGGTCATAAATTATTTAATTTAAAAACAAGCCCCATAAAAAAATACATTAGATAAAATAGAGCTTACGTGCATATTTAATTAAATTATTTGGGCCTATTTAATTAATTATATTGGGTCATTAATTATTTAATTCAAGACCAAGCATTTTAAAAAAATATATACATTGGATAAAATAGAGCTCATATGGAAATTTAATTATGTTATTTAGGCCTCTTTTATTTAATTATTTTGGATCACAAATTGTATAAGTTAAGACCAAGCATTATGAAAAAAATACATTAAGTAAAATAGAGCCCATGTGCATAGTTAATTATTTTATCTGGTCCTATTTTATTTAATTGCAGTGGGTTATCTTTCCAAATATTTTAAAATTCTCGATGAGCCTTATTAAAATTATTTTGATTCAATATGTCCATTATTTGAATAATTGTGGGCCTACTGGGTTGGATTAATGATTGTTTTAACTACCTTGATGGTAGGGAAAAATTGATATTGAAGAGACATTTTTGAACTTTGGTGGCTAGTTGGTACTATGGTATTTGTACCTTGACCAATTAAAAATTGAAAGCACACTCTAATAAACCATGACTCATCATTTTTGATAACCAAAAGACAAGAGTGCCTCCTTTATCCTAGCATGGCTTTGCTTAAAAAGCCTCCTATTAAGCCAAAAGGTTGGTTTCATGAAAAGAACTCTCTCCAATTTTTCTTCATTTAGCCACTAGCCCTAGAAGAAAATTGGAAAAAAATTCATAGCAACTATTAAAAAAAAAAAAGGAAAGAGAAGGGAAAATCAAAAGCAAGCAAAACACAATCATGGAGCCATTATCTTGACAAGGAGATTAAGCAAGCTTCAAGGTTGATTTTGTGTTATATTTCCTTTAATCTTTCCTTTACATCATTTGCATTTCTTATTTTTGTTTTTTATGCAATTTTAGCAAGCCTTTTAAATGATAGCCATGAACCTTGCAGGAATTCATTCATTTCTGTAAGCTTGTTTGATATGGTTGTGTGATTAATGAGTTGTGATATTTTGATGGTTGAAAATCATGTTTCTTGCCCCATTTCCATTCCACCAACTTGTATTTAAGCATTCATATTTCTGCTACATCTTAACACTTTTAGTTGTGATGCTTGATATCTATTGTTTATGTCATTACTTGTGTTTTGGTCACATGGTGCTTGTTAAAATGCCATATTATTTGTGCCTTACTATGCCTTGAGCGATTGATATCATGCTTACTTATTTATTCTATAACATGTTTGTTATAATATTTGTTTCATGTGGGTTGAAATATGTTTTATAAAACCCACCCCAAGTTAAATCTATACTAATCTTAATCAATAGGGATTAGCATGGATTTAATGTTTTTAGTATATTGGCTCTCCAATCTTGGGGATATATCAAGTTTAAATATTTAGGATCATGACCTCATTAGGCCAAATAAATTTTGTTTTTAATCAAAATTAAAAATGTTTTCATGTGCTTAATTTGAGCTTTGTTTTGAACCTATCATTGCTATTGGTATGGATAGCAAATAGTTTGGTAGCCTATTCTATGGGAGCTAGATTGGTCTGTTAATTCAATGCCATAAACCTCAATAATTGGACATTTGCTTGTCCAATGCCTTGTCACTTGACTATAAAACCTTAACCCAAAGAAACCCTTGTTTTGGTACTGATAGCACAGTGGCCCAAATTGAAAAAAAAAAATTGGACTCTAAACAATTTTTCTAGAGTTTTCCAGCATTTTGTTTTTTGGAAATGGCTTCGAATTACCTTTACAAAGATATCTTTTTGCCTCCAGATCACTCCAGATATGAAAGTTATGATTTTTTGAATCTTCGCTACCTATAACCCCTTGAATTAGCAGTTTGTATTTTGTTTATGTAATTTTGATCCATCAAATGATTTTTTTTGGATTTTTTAAATATTTTTCCCAAAAAGGCTATAAATTGCCTTTTAAAAGGATATTGTTTGCAATTTAATGATTTTGCATAAGTCCAAGAAAGTTTTTCAAAGTTTACTACTCCCTTTCCCAGCACTTACTATCACTACTAACTCAAACTCAAATTTAAAAATTAATTCCACCTAGAAAATGATTTTCTCAGATTTTTGAAACATTTTTACATTATTCAACTACCTTTCCAATAGTATCTTATTTGCCACTACAAACCATCAAACCAAACTGAAATAAATTTAGGAATGTGGATAGCTTGATGTTGTCCTTTGTATTTGCTGAACTTGGGAAAATCACTTAGACATTCTCAATCCAATGTTTGTAGTCATTCGAATGAGTTGAAATATATTCAACGATTTTCTCCACGAAGCCATGACTCACGACATAGGTCCCTTTAGGCTTGGCTAAAAACTCAAAATTATTTTTAAAATTAATTTCTATTAAATTAAAATATTTTTTATTTTAAATTTTTTTTAAATTCCAAAATATTTTGATTCTTAGAAATCACTCGATTTCATTCTTTTCAAGGGGACACTTTAACCCTGTCTTTCCAAGAAGATTTTCCAATCCCATTTTCTTTGAAGCAATGCTCCAACCTTGCTTTTCAAAAATACATCAAAATCTAAGTTTTCTCTTTCCAAGCATCCCTGGACCTTTTTATGAATAGTTTTATGCCTAAAATGGCCTTCGAGTCCAAAGACATCTTAAAATTGTCAATTTGGTTATTCTTTAATAATTGAGATTAATTACAATATACATTTTGATTGTCCCTCTTTTCTGTTTCCATGTGCTTATCTTTAATGCAATTTTTAGTATATTTATTTCCTTCTTACTAACATGTTTCTATTCTTGATAGTGACTTACATTCAAGTCTTGAAAAACTCAAATTTCATTAAACCTAAGGCAATTTCTACATCAGTATCCCTCTAGTGCTTGACATAGAGTATCCTCTTCCAAATCAGTTCAGATCTTGTTTTACCAAATCCTCTATGTTTCTCCTCCCTTATAGGTTGCATATAGAGATATTAATTATACGCTTATCATAAAAACCCAGATCCAACATATGCAAATATTTGTATTCATAATAAGGGGATTACACCTAAATAATAAGGAAAATCAAGAATTCGATAATTCATGGCTAGATGGTACCAATTTTAGGCATCGTGGAGGTGTTAATCCTTCCTCACGAGTAACTAACTCTGTACACTTAAAGACAAACTTTAGTATACGCAGTCTGTAAAATCACTATTTCATGTTTCATAACTCTAAATCATCGATTTTAATATGTATCCAATGACTCCTAGCCCAAAATGGTTGATGGTGACTCCAAGTCATGGCCATTTAAGACTAATTAGAAAAAGTAATTTTGTCGAATGGTCCTCCCTTTAACTTTAACCTTATCATGCCTAATTCAAATTTAGATCAAAAGATGATCCAAAAGCAAGCCCTACCTCTCTTTCATTGTTTTTTTAAGTCATAGCATTCATGCATGTGTGTGAGAGCACATCGTGACAACTTGGCAACTCCATTGAGGACTATTATTTAGAGAGCCAAGCCCGTAACTAGCCAAATTTTATCATGATTTGTTGGTTTCCCTTGATTTTAGTTATTATTTATTTGTAATCCCTTTTCTCCATTTGCTTTGTACATGATACTTATTTGTCATCATTCTCTGTGTTTTCATGCTTCTCATGATTGCTAGGGTTCCTTCCTACTTAAAAAAAGAAATAATGAATATGACAGCTTCTTTGAAATGGTAATAAAGAGTAAACAAAAGTTTTCCTAATACACACTATGCACTCATATCTTATTACACTCTCAGCTATTCTTTTCTTAGAGAGAGAATAACACCTTTATTAGAATGAAGTCAGCTAATTATCCTTCATGGTATTTTTTCTTACCTATGGGCTAACAATATCTTTTTAGATGTAAGTACCTATGCTCTCATGGTATCATTTTTATCCATATGGGCATAGTGAAATGATCTACTAGAATCAAACCTATTCTACCAAGCCTATAATGGGCCTAGGATTGGGATGCTTCGACGGTCTTTATAGGATGGATGAGCAATTTAGGAACCTTTTAGAGTTAGCTAAACCCTATATTGTTAGCCATAGAAGCCAAACCATGTCAAGCCATATTGAAGTGCAACTAGATCAACCTAGAGATAAAACACTCAGGGAAATACTTGTTACCTATTACTCATCTTTATCATTTTTTTGTTGCATAAGTGATGATGAGCAAACATCGTTACCAATGCTTTCTCTTTTGCCCTAGATCATATCATCCATTATAGTAATACTATCAGGGCACTTCGTTATGCTATCCAACCAATGATTAATGCCCTTTTTTCTTTCCACAAGAGATAATATTTGAATGTTGTCACTTAATATCTTTTTTGAGGCTTGATATCGCCTCATAAGGAATAAAACTCACCCAAACAAGTGATAATGCTACCTGACTAATGGCTTACCACCCACCAAATACTAGATGATGATAAGTGAACATCATTGCCCAGATCACTGGTAATCCTCAGAGGCATAATACTGTCTCATGACAGATAAACCTAAATTAAATAGGCTATCATGCTGTTTAATCAATAGGTTGACATTGGCATATTACTGGACAATAATGAGTGAATTGTTACTCTCTTAAGTGTTAATTTGCACCTCAATGAGACATCACAGGGGCAATTTCAACGTATACATGCTATTATGTTGTCTGTACCAATTTAGATTTTGAAGGGTGGGGACACCACTCGTGGCATTCTTTATTCACCTCAAGGCATCATAACGTCTATTATCACGGGTAATTTTGGTGATTTTTCTTGTTGATTTTTTTTTTATTTTTACAAGTATTCCTCCATCCTTTATTGTTTATTGTCTTTCATGTTCATGTCGCAAGCATCATTTCTTGCATCAAACATGTAAAGACAATTGATTTAGGGTAATGGTGAATGAACACCATAATACCTAGGCTTAGGGCATAATTTATCCATCCATATGGACCTCTTTCCTCTCTGTCACCACGTGCTCAGCCTTTAAAGCTTCAGACAATCCGAAGGGCATAGCGTGCTTGACTTAAAAATAAATGATGTTTGATTATGATCGAGCCTTTGAGGTATCCCTTAATTGGGATTTGGATTAGGCGTGATGATATGAAGGGGATAGGGATCATCGGATGAGTCACTCATCCAACTGGACCTGGATGGCCATCATCAAGTGGCCATAAACTTGGAGTTGCCACCGATCATTTTAGGCTAGGCAAGATTAGATGCCTATTGAAAACAATATTACAAGTTACAAAACTCGAAACACTAATTTCAAGGTCTACGAAGTCCAGAGATTCATTGGTTAGGCTTGGGAGTTAGTTACACACAGGGAAGGACTAGCATCCCCATGATGCCCGAAATCGATACCTGCTAACTATATTTACTTTGGCCTTGGTTAAATCAGTCCTATTTGGTCTGTATTTAGATATAATCCTCTTTAATGCATAAAGCTTAGGAAAATGAAAATCTAGGCTTTTTTTATTAAGAAAAATTAGATCACCTATATGCCTCAGAGATGTGAGGAACATAAGGATTTTTTTTATGAAAATGATATCTAGATTAGGTTTTAAAATTTGGATGTTTCATATTAGGGAATTTTAGAGACCAGTCTGGATTTGGTGGTAATTTGAAAAACAAAGATGATTTTTATAAAAAAAAAACGTTGGAGGCATTCAGAAGAGAAAAAATTTAAAGTTTTCGAAGTAAAAATGGTTTGGAGTATCCTCTCGGTGAAGTAGGGTTAAAGTATCCCCTAAAATAGAACTATGAAAATAGTTAAGATTAAAGTGAAAATTTGAATTTTTAATCAAAAAAATAAGGTTAAAGTATCCCTTTTGAGTAGTGAGATTAGAATATCCACAAGGTTAGGAAAACATTTAGGAACAAAGAGAAGATTTAAATTTTTTTAATTAAAAATGGGGTTATAGTGTCTCCTTTGGAATAATGGAGTTGAAGTATCTCCATTAGTAAAAATTTTAATATGATATCATATTTTTTGTATTTAAATCTTAATCTGAGTTAAAAGGGGTTGATGTTCTGAGGGAATCAACTGGACATATTTTCGAGACATTTGAACGTCTTGATAAAAGGGGATTCAAAAATTATGTTGAAAATAGGGGACAACATCATATCATCTCTGTTTCCAAATTTTGTTTGAGTGCATCCGAAGACTTCAAAGGGTAAATAAGGTATCATTGGAAAGGTAACTTAATAAGGTCTAATATAAAAATATTTCAAAAATTTTAGAAAATCACTTTCTAGGCGGAATTAATTTTTGAAGTGAGGTTAATCTTAGCACTGGCAGCATGTGCAATTAAAATGGCTTGATAGTTGTGAAAAATCATTCCAAGCTTATCCAGGATTGTTAGATCATGGATAATCCCTTTATGGAAAGGGAAATTTGTGAACCTTTTGGGAAAAACATCTAGAAATTTCTTGATGGGCCGAAATGGCCTAAATAGAATGTTGCACGCTTGTTCTAAGGGTTTCCGGTAGCAAAAGTTCAAAAAATCATAACTCCCTTATCTAAGATAATCTGAGGGCAAATAAGACACTGTTAGAAAGCTAATTGATGCCTTTTAAAATAAAAATAGTAGAAAAATCAAAGAAAATGTTTTGTGTTCAAAAATAATTTTTCAAGTTCGGGCTATAGTACTACCAGAGCAAAAACAAGGGGATTATTCACTATTCCAGTTTTTTCAAAGCTAGAGATGGGTTTGGGATGTCTAAATGCCCGCGACAAAAGGTAAACACAGGTTTCACAAGTTCATTCCACAATCCTATAGTAGTTTGGGATGATGAAACAACCCATTGACCATGTTACCAAAATAAACATGAGACTTAATATCAAGGTTTAATACTAAAAAGGATTTCCTTTTCTTTGAAAAATAAATGTATTTCACCATGAAATCTAGAGCTGAAATTTTGATTTACCCTCATGATTGGGAAAGCAATTTAATGAAAGCATTAAGTCCATGCTATTCTTTATCTATTAAAGGTAACTTGAACTTAACTTGGGAATTATTTAATTTAGTTCCCAAACATTACAAACCTTTCTTTTCCTTTACTTGCTGTCTTATTGCTAAGAACTAGTGACACAACATCGTGTAACCTTTTTTATTTTTTGGCCTTCTAATTAAACTTGAGGTGTCAAAATTTTGTTAGGGGGAGAGATATGTATATCTCACCGAGGTTCTGGATCAAGCTTCACTTACTCAAAATAGGGCAAGACAAAATTAGATGTTTATACATATATCTCCAACATGAAGGGCTTGCACAAGGATATTTATAGACTTAGGGCTAGAACACTACTCTTGTATGTTGGTCTACTGTATATATGTATCCTTTACAAGTCAATGCGTATCATAATAAGCATAATAATGAAACATAAGAATTACAACAAAAATTTAAACAATCAATTACTTGGATTTGCATAAGGATCTTCAGGTTTTGGTTTACATGTAAGCAACAACAATTCAAAATTTCAAACAAACAAAGTTAATAATGTATGTATTTAAGTTATCATAATCTTATTGGGCAAATCCTTGCACAAACACACTGCAATATGATCACCTCAGGGTTCTTACAAGATCACCGAAAGCAAAGTGTACTTTTTTTAAGAGGTACTCCACAGGAATAGCTTATAGATTTTTTCACAATGGTATGGTTATTTGTTTGTACTAGTAAGCTGATCCTTAAATCATAATAAAAAAGTTTACTCTCCTTCATTTTCTCTTAGGGCTAAAAACATTTATGTTATTATGGTATGTGCCAAAACCAAAAAGAAAGGAAGAGGAAGAGGTGCGGTGACAGGGCCGTAAAAAAGAGGGTTAATGGCACAAAGGGTTTCATAAGAGATAGGTTATGTTTTGCTAGCTTAATTACATTAAGAGGATTCAAGCAAAAACACTTCTTTAAATGGGCTTTGGCTTTGATTTTTTTTATTATATCATATATGTCATAATGATCACTCACATAACTTAGGCTTTTTTAGGCAATAATGAATATATGATGTGATAGATGTTAAGCTAGAAAATGTAGCCATTACAAAATGGTCATGCAAAAGAGTCGTTACCAATCTTTTTAGGCTAGATGTGATTAGTCACCAACTGCAATTGATTTCTAAAAGGGTTTCAAAACCCTTAAAAGATCAATATCAAAGGCTATTTCTAAACTAGAGAAAAGTTAGGGCTCAGGAGTCGATTACACGTGGGGAAAGATTAGACACCATAACATGCGTATAAACAAACACCTATTAATTATGTTTTTTTCTAGATCTTGATAATTTGATTTTAATTTTTGGTATTTAAGAACAATTCCCATTCTCTAAAAACATAAGTAATTTTATTTAAGAATGAATCTGACTTTAATATTAAGAAAAGAAAAAAATTCATCTGCTCTAGTAGCTCGAAAAAAGATAAAAGTTTCATTTTAATTTTATTATTTGTTGAAAATCTTGATTCATTCGTTTTAATAAAGGTATTTTGTTATTAATGATAATCAATGGATTCTTGCCCACTAGCCTAGTAGAGGTCCATTGATTATTTTAACTTAGGAATATTGCCTTTTTTATAAGTCAAAAATCAAAATTGATTTTTTATGAATGCTCCTATACTAATTTGATATGAATATGTAAATGTGGATTTAATAAGAAAGATAAAAAATATTTACAGTACAAATAAAGACCTTGAATTGTATAAAGAAAATGTTTTATTTTATTTATGACAATGAGCGCATAAGCATTTTTTATTAGAAAATTCCTTGATCTCTTCAGCAACCTAATGGAGTCTTGAGAATTATTCTTTTGCATTAAGTTTACATGACTCTTATGAGATTAGAAACTTGTGCTTATTATGAAAATTATTCCAAGCATGCCCTAGCAACCTAACAAAACATGCTCAAAATTGTTTCACAATGATCTCATCACTCTTACAATAAAAATAGGACCTCAATTAGATATTTGTTTCTTTTTCAAAAAAGTATCTGAACTTTAATTAGAATATCCAGATATTTTAGAGGAAAGTTAGACTGGATATGAAAGAGTAAGGGTGTAAAGGTGACTTTTTGAAAGGCTAAAGGTGTAGTTTTTGTAAATTGAATGGGGGTTTACTTTTAAGGGTTTTGACTTAAAAACTTTGATTTTATGAAAAAAATGGTACTACCATGGTGGTTTAAGGGTTCAAAAATGATTTTTGATTTAGAACTTAAAGTTGACATTTTGAAAGGCTAAAGTTTCAGTTTTTGTAAATTGGTTAAGGTTTAGGACAAGAAAATTTTGGTAAAATTTTAATTATTTTTCTTAGAAATAATCTTAGCAAGTCTTAAATTTGATGATTTAAGGATTATAGAAGAAATTTGAACTTTGGATAAAATTGTTATTTATAAAAGACTACATGTTTAGTTTTACAAAAATTAGGTTAAGAAATTCAGTCGAGGGGTAGGGCTTTAGAAAAAAAAATTTTCTATGAAAATGGTCTAAAAAAGGGCTAATAGAGGTTGTAAAAATGCTTTTAAATTTTAAATACCAAAACTAAGCATTTTAACCCATACTTTTTCTTCCAGCACTTACTAGTTTGTTTAATATTACCCAATATTTTAAAATCGCAAAAAAAAAAAAAAAGCTTTGGCCATGGATTATTGAGCAATTTCTACTGCCCCTTTCTCATGAAGTTTTCTTTCTATTGGTTCAAAATAGCCACCCTCTTGGTATAATTTCCAAGCCATCATCTAATTATTTTTAAATTCTCAACATTGAAATGGTATTTTATCGAGGAATTTCACCCCCCGTATTTTAATTTTTTTTCAATTAGTGTCGTAAAGTACCTAAGATGCGAATCTTGAGCGCATCAGAGCAGGGAGAAATTATTTGTTTTAGAATTGGTGATGAATTGTTAGAGCGAGTTGATCACTCCACTTTCCTATATGGCAATTACAACATTAGCTAATAAATTGAGAGTCACCAATAAAATTTTTTAGGATAGCTGTGATTAGCACGTATTAAAATTCATCTTTTAAGATTTACGAAATCCTCCAAAATAGATTCATAAGCCTACTTACAAACTAGAGAACAATTAGGGTTTAAGAATTAATAACGTATAAGGAAGGATTAGTATCCCTACAATGCCCATAAATCGAAACTTTTTAATCATATGCTATTGTAAATCTTATTTACGATTGGTTTTAATGTTTGGTGTTTACAAATGATTCCTTTATTTTGAAATTATTTATTTTTCTTTTTTTTTCTTTTAATGAACTGCATTTTATTATTTAAGAAAGGATGAAAAATTTTTGCACTCCATCAGTAACCCAATAAAAGTTTTATTTTTTAAACCTTCAGAGCATTTGATTTGTTAAAGGCTCATCAAAGTATATTAATGTAAACATGTGAAGAGTGGAAATGATGTTAGTCATATTTAGGAATGATAAAAATGAAGCATTATAAGTGGAAACCCTTTAAAATTATCATATATGCATTTTTAGACTACAAACAACTCAAATTGCCCAAAATACACTAATTGTATCGGTACATGGGGTATTTGTATTGATACATCTAGGAAAATCTGGGTTTTCTAGGTTGTATGAACATTGTATTGATACAAAGAACAAGTATCGATACATTCTTTAAAATTTTTGAAAATTCCTTAGAAAACTTGCAATTTTCACTTCTTAAACACATGATTTGAAGTTCTAATGTAAACATTTGATATTAAACATTAGAAACTCATATGCATGATCAATAGTTTGAAAAACAACTTTAAAAGAAAGTTCGGATAAATTTTGCATATTGGGTATGATATACATTCAATTTCAAACAATATGCCACTTTAAGCATCAAAAAATGACATTTTTCATTCAAAACACATACACAAGTTTATAGCGATTTTCAATATATACAAAACTTATTTAAGCCATAACACACGAACAAATGACATGATTAAAAATCTTATCTCATGAAAGTGAAATCAAACATTAAACATCAAAGAAACTCAAGAACTTGCTAAAAGAATGTTCATGGCATAAAACCATCTAAGCTAACTCTATACGTTCCCTCCAAGAATAGTTTTATTACTCACATAATAAAACTTGCTAAGTTTTCAAAGCATGATATCATTTTATAAATCAAACTTCTTTGCATAATGTCATGCTTAAGTTAAATGCTTCATAACATTATTTCATAAACCATAGAAATATATCACAATTAAGCATATAATTTTCAAATGCATTTTCCATTAAGCTCATTTGTATTCAAGATGCAAAATATATGATTTTATTAAAATCATTTTGCATTAAAAGATATAAAAATAAAAATTAACATTCTCTAAAATGTCAAATTTTAGGATGGAATCATCAAGATTATTTTTCAAATCTTTATTTTCATTTTCAAACTTAATTTTTTATTTTAATTATATATTATTTTCAGTTTTTAATTTTGAAATCAATTTTCTATATTTTGAGTTAATTTCTTTAAATTCAATTGCAAATTCATCAAATGCATCTTGCAATTCATCTACAAGAACTTGAATTACAAAAGTTTAATACCTTGGGATCATTAAGAGCCATGAAGCAAAGCTTTGCATTTCATCATTAGAGTCTTCATCATCAGAAATGTCATTGACACTCCAAGTGGCTACCATTGCTTTCCTTTTACCCTTTCCTTTTTTTAATAAAGGACAATCATACATGACATGGCCCGCTTTATTGCAATTGTAGCACCAATTTTTCAACTTTGCTTCTTTGGGATAATTTACCTTTGTTCATTTTCACTAATTTCTTGAACCTCTTGGCAAATATGACCATATTTTCTTCTTCATCATCCTCTTCATCGTTATCCTCCTCTTTTTCTTTAATGAATGATTTCAAGGTAACTTCAACTTTTTTAGTTGCTCTTTTCCATGATTCATTTTCATCTCATATGTGAGGAAGGAACTAATGAGCTCATCTAAGGTAAGAAGATTCAGATCCTTTGATTTTTTAATGGCAATCACCTTAACTTTTTAAAACTTTAGAGCCTATTAAGCATATTTTTAACAATCTCCTTATTGGGATGTGTCTTCCTAAAACCATTCAAGCCATTGACAATGTCAGTGAATTGGTTGGACATATCTTTGATGCTTTTCTCTATTTATCATGAACATTTCATAGGCAAAAATGAGCACGCTTATTTTAGACCCCTTGACTTGATTGGTTCATTCATCTGTGATTGTCAATTTATCCTAGATCTCCTTAGCACTATCACATAAGGACATTCGATTGTACTCATTTGGCCTTAATACATAAAAGAGAGTATGCATGGTCTTAGCATTAAGTTAAGCCATATTGGTGTTTCTTTTATTCCATTCACTTTCCTTTTTGGATACTTTCTTATCTCCTAACATCTTTATTAGGATGGTTGAACCATTCATGATTATCTTCAAAGCTTAATAATCATTAGCTTGGACAAATAGCCTCATTGCTGTCTTTCAATAAGCATAATCTTCACCATTAAAAACTAAAGGTTTAACAATTGAATGTCCCTTTTAATCCATACCTAACATATCACCACTTGCCATGTTATTTGGTCTTTTACAAATCCTTGCTCAAGGTGATTAAACCTATTAAAACAAGACCAAGGCTCCGATACTAATTGTTAGACTTTATGGTGAATGGAATTAAGAAGGGTAAATTAATTTCTCAAAAACTTTTACAAATTAAAACTTTAAATGCAAATTGAAAAATTCAAATAAAGAACTTGAAGTTGTAATCTTAGTAAATAAATGAATAATCGAAGTCTGAGCAAAGAAAAGCAGACACAATTGATTTATAGAGGTTTGGCTTTTTACCTACGTCCTCTCCCTTGGCTCCATTTTTTGTTACTTTTCAAGGACAAGGCATAACCTTTATAACTTGTTATCTTTTAAAGATAAGATAGTAACCTCTAACCCTTATCTTTTTGGCTAAGATAAAACATTTTTCTACTTTTCAATAGCTAAGTAGGAACCCCTCTTTTTTATAAGGTTTTGGTGTAAATAAAACCTCTAAAAGTTAGTGTTCATAATGTCAAGCTTAAGAAATGATGAATTTTAAAGATAGAATTACAAAGGAACACAAAGATAGGAAGAATTAATCATATACACAAATTGAATTACTTGAAAAGATGAAATAGATGAAAGATTTGGCTATATGTGCTCGTACTCTTTTTAATTCTTGCTTTTGGGACTGCCGTTGAAGCCTTTTATAGCTTGAAATTGGTTTATTGCCATTAGGACTTGTTGGCGATGCAAAAGAGTCATTGAAAGATTCATTAATGTGATTTTTGTTCATTCCAGTGATGACGTATCAATACAATTACCATGGGTATCGATACATTGCATTTAACTGTACAGAATATGATCATTGGAAAGCCGTGTATTGATCAACTTAGGAGTGTATTGATATAATTCAATATATATTGATGCATTGAATACACATATCAATACAACCAAGGGTTTCTTCTTAGTTTAGCTACTACCAAGCATTATATCTATGCATGCATCAATTGTATTGATACACACAAACACACACTTAAAAATCATGTTAAAAATGTTTTTCTTGACTTTAGGACATTTAAAACTTATCTAAAAAATATACATTAAGAACATATTTTAAGTTATGTAAGGAGTTAAAAACATTTTGGTATTTTTCTGAAGTATTTTTAAATTTAATTCTAGGAAAAATACTAAGTTGGAAATATTTAATTATAAGTTAATTAATCTTTTTTCTTTATATCAAAACCAAGATTCATTCAAAGCTAATGTAGCTTATAATAGGTTAGTTGGAATAAATTCAAGATTTAATTAAGCACGACTTAATTATATAAAAGGTAAATTAAATGGAGGCCTTAATTGAATAGTTTAATTAAGATTCCATAAAATTAGATTTATGAAATCTAATTTTTTTTTCCTTTTTAATACATAGAAGCTAAGATTGTCTTTTCTTGATTTATTGTCCTATTAAGACATTCCATGTCCAGATAGTTAAATGCTATCCTGAAATGAAAAAGAAGTTTCACTTGAACCGAGAGTTTGATTGAGAACTAAAATGATCACGTAATTGTGGTTCATTAATTATGTGCTAATTAATACAATTAAAGATCAAATTTAGGTTAAAATAGTGTTGATAAAATAAAAGGTTTTATTTAGATAAAATTTATAAGGAAATCAATCTGGTCAGTTTAGCCTTGATTTGTATGGTTCAGTGTTGAATTTGACCATTATGCTTAATCTAAACATTGCCAAATAGTCTATTCATGTTCAGTCAACAACACTAATTGTTAGTGCTATGATTGAATCAAATTACTTAATGTGTAAGGGTTTCATTTCAAGTAAGATTGTCTGATATTAATCGAACATCTCCATATTAACCACTACTAAGGGCAATGGCTAGATGATGAATGAGAGAGGTCGAAATTCTCTTGTTAGTAAAAATTTTCTAAGAGAGAATATTAAAAGAAGAGAATCTGCCAAGAAGGAAAACAATAATCGATCCTTAAACCAATCTTTTTCCTTTTTGCTATTTTTCTTGTACTCATAATCAAGAATTATTCTTGATGTCCATATAAGTGAAAAATAACATATTTGCCTTTTGGTTTAGGCAATAAGCCTTTTATCTAGCACTACATAACCATCAGACCTTGAAAAGGTTTTAGTTATTATCTGTGCGAATCATTGTTAAAGGTGGGATGCGTGAACTACTCGTATCTTAAACAATCTCTCAGAGAGGCTAGGCTAATTCCCTTGGTATCTAGAAGACTCTAATCATTTAAAATTGCAATATCTTTAAGTCAAGTAATATCTGATTAGATGGGTGATTTAATTTTAAGATTTATTGAAATCAGATACTAAATACAATGCATATCCTAAAGATCCATAGGGAAGTCTGGCGATTTTTGTGTTTAATATTCCACTACAATTTTTGATTAATTTTATTACTTTCATTTGTTACAATGCATGAGATCAAATTCAATCCCAATCCCACATTATGCACTGAAGTAACATCATGAGCACTAAGGTTAAGATATTTTATCTTGGTTTGAAATTTGTTGATTCCATAGAAAGGTCATTAAAGATCTATTGTGACAACTCCTTTATAGTATGCTTTTCCAAGAATGATATAAATGGGAATTATTGCAAGCAAATAGATACAAAGTATCTTGCTTTTAAAGACCATGTAAGAAGTGGATACATTTAATGATAGTTGATTCAATGACTAAAGCATTGTAAAAAAAAAGTATAAAATTCATGTGGATATTATGAGGCTAGTTAAATTACGTTAGGATGCAATTTGGCTAATTTAAATTTGCTATTTTTTACATTCTTAGAGTTAATGGACATATTTCAATTTGTGCAGATAAAGTTTACTTATCATTTGGACCTTAAATGATTATAATAAATTCATTTATAAAGTATTATCTTTAAATACTCATTTAAGGAAGATCATGCATTATAATGCATTGAAGGAAAAAATTGGGTTAGAATGATTTCACCATGATTCGTGTTATATGAATCATTAATTGAGTAGGAGTTAGGTAAAGTAACTTATGGCCATATTAAGTTTGGATTTAAATATCACCTATTCGAGTACTTTTTGGTTTATTTTGTGGGCTAAGTGAAAAATGTTGGACTTTATGTGGACAACCTAATAATTAAATGGACAAAGATAATCATCTAATTATTTAATTATTGTTTAGGTGATATTATCTAAAGGTGTCCAAGGGCGAGTTGGGTAGGGCCGCAGCCCAAAAAATTTTGAATCTTTTGCCTAGGCCTATTTTCTACCTAGCTTAGCCCATTTATATTACCTATATTTATTTTTCATAATTAATAAAAAATTTTAAAAATTTTTATATTAATATTTATATATTTCATATTTAAAATTGAACAAAATATTTTTTAATTATTAAATATCAATTTGATTCGAGACCAGCTAACCTGAATTGACAAAAGGCTTATCCAAGGCTTGACTCATGGATAGGTTCTGATACGATCTTAATAAATCTCATTCAAGATAAACTGCTCTAGTGATAAGAGTTAAAGGTAATTAAACTTTACTTCAAAATCTAATTAAAATACAATTCTTGATGGTATGATACAACTCTAATTCATTTAGTATAGTTGTATGTCATAATGTGGCCTAGATACAAATCCTAACCAAGCCTGACTTAAATGGCCTTCAGTCCTATATGTATTGATATATCACTATTTTATATTCTCTTATTTCTATAGGCCATATCATTATTAACATTTTTTTATTTACAGGGATTGGGTGGTTAAGATGAATCGTTCACTCTCCTTAACCCTATATAGCCGCCACTAATATGTTAGGGCTAGGTGAGATTGGTCACCTATAGAAGTTCATATTTCGAGGGTTATGAAACCCTATAATACCAACTTTGAGGTCAACGATTATACCACAGATCATCTAAAAAGGTCCTTGAGTCGATTATAATCATAGGTCTGGATCAACCTTCTTGTGATGCCTAAAAATCAATACCTTATTAATTACATGTTAAAATGAATTTTAATCTTTATCCAGTTTCAAAATATGGCATTTAATTATAATTCCCAAAATAATATTTTATGAAACCAATTTATTATGCCATGCTGAGAAAATTGAATTTTCTAAAATTTTTGAAAATCAAAATCTCTTATGCATCCCACGGAGGAACAGTGGAACACGAAAATATTTTATAATTATCATTTGTACCTTATTGGAAAACCAAAGGAACATAAAAGGTTTAAAACAAATTAAAATATCTTTCGCACCCTTGGAGGGCTGAAGGAATGCAAAATGTTTTATTTTTTAAAAAATTTATAAAAGTCTTGATTTGCACTTTGAAAATGATATCTCGTTATTAAAATAATCTGTAGAACCCCCTCATATGCTAGGAGAAATCTCATGTATTATTCTAACTCGGAGACATTGCTTTATGTGTTTTTAAAAATTATTATTTGATTAAAAATATTTATAGAGTATCCTACGACCCGAAAATAGTCTAAAATGATGAACTTATTCCTAAGTGTACCTTCGACATGAAAGTATCATAGTAATCACATAAGACTTGGTTTCAAAATTACCATAATGACCTTGGAGGTATGCCTTCAACATGAAAGTGTCCTAATAACCCTAAAGGACTTGAAAATGATCATAAAAAAGTGAACCTATCCTAAATACAAACCTTTTGCATAAAAGCATCTCAGTGACTACATCGGACATAGCTAAGAAAATTACCAAAATGCTTAGGGTATACCTTCGACATGAAGTATTCCAGTAAGCCTCAAGGATACGAAAATGACCATAGAAAGGTGAACCTATTGTAAATATATACATTTGGCATAAAGCATCCCGATGACTATATTGGACTTGGTTCTAAGGCAATTACCAAAATGCCTTTAGGGTATACCTTTAACATGAAAGCATCTCGATAACCATAAAAGACATAAAAATTATAGTAATGACTTTTTTACCCTAAATGGATAATTTAAATCACAAATATGACCTAAAAAGCAAAAATTACTAATAGGTCCCTAAATTTCTTCAAATTACATATTAGTCCCAAATTGGCTAAAAAAGATAAAAATGTTTTTAAAATATCTAAAATACCTTAAATGAGTAATTTAGGTTTTAAAATGACCTAAAATGCAAAAATGCAATTAAGTCCCTAAATTTTCCAACATTACGTTTTATACCCTAACAAAGAATAAAAAAATATGAAAAGTTTTAATATTTTTAACACCCTACCGACAGACCAGTGCAATACTAAAAATATTCTAGATGGATAATATTATGTTAGAGATAGCAATTTTGACCAAAAATGCTAGATCTTCCTAATGTTCCCTAAACTTTTCTAAATTTTCAAATTAGTCCCTACATAATTAAAAACACATAATTAAACATCAAATATATTAAAATAAACCCAAAATTCACCGTCAAAGATTACAAGGAGATTCGGCTACTTTTCTTTGGCCTTAACACAAAATTTTTAATATTTACACAAAAGTCCCTAAACTTTCTAAAATAACAAAAACACCCAAAAATCCAAAAAAAATATATTTTTACTTGATAAAATGCATAAAATACATTCCCAAATGTATTTGTGGGTTTAAGCCAAGCGTGGGTGGCTAGAAAATTTTTTATTACTATTGTTTATTTTTTTGAATTAGTCCTTAAACTTTTTATATTTACCAAAAAGCCATAAAAAAATCATCATATACATACATTAGGTTTTGCCAACCCTATATAATCTACCAAACAAATTTTCTTGAACTTAATAATCACATATTCATGTTTCATCGAACATAAATCATCATATAATAAAATCATAAACATTTAAACATATTATCTCAATATGATAACAAGAAAATACTAAGAGAAATAACATACATATGATCATATATATGACAAACATAACATAGAAACCAACACCATATCAACAAAAACATGATTCATGAAGAAAAACAAATTATTAACAATAAAAATTAAACAAAATCCATTAAATCAAAGAAATTGGTTCATGGCCATCTTGCTTACATTTTCAACATGGATCAAAATCGTTAAACTTAAGCATGATTTTGGCTCACCGCAAGAGAAAAAAATGAAACAAAAATAAAGAAAAACTAAAGCCTTTGGAAGAAATTTACCTTACCAATGCTTTAAAAAAACTTAATATTTTTTTAGTGTTTTTATTCTATCTCTATTTTTTTCAACAAAATCCCTTCAAAATGCAAAATCCTCACTCTATTTATAAGGGGGGGATTGGCCAAGGGATCCAAAAAATCCCTTAAAAGAAATTCATCCATTTTTTATTTATTTTATATTTTTTTGTTTATTCATTAATTGCATCAAAAGATGGAATGCGTTACTTTGACAAGCAATTAGTTGTCATTCTCAATATTTATCATGATTACATAGATAATATCAATGAATGGATAATTAGGAACCAACTAAATTGGTTAAGGGAAAAGCTAGAATTCAACTAGACTAGTTTCCATGAAATTAGTAGAAAAAATCCATAATTACAATAAAATAAAAATGATAATAATAAATTAAAATTAAAATTAAAATCCATAATCATAAACAAAATTTTGAAAATGAAATAATGAAAAAAATCTTGATTAGAATTCCAAAACTCGTAAAATTATACGAGAAAAATCATTTTGGAGGAAAATTAATATATATATATATATATATTCAAAGCTCATGAAATTAATTGAATTTTTAAGAACTAATTTAGTATGAATTCAACAATAGTCTGTTAAGAATTTAAAAAATTATAAACTCAAAAAATCTAACCAAAACAATTTATTTAGTTGAAAACTTCATAACTCAGAAATAAAAAAAATCCATAACATGTATTAGAATTTTTAAAATTGATTTTATGGTAATTTAATGGAAATATTTAAAGAATTTTGACGTTCAAAAATTGAGTAAATTTTATAAAAAAATTTACAAATAAATGAAAGCTTGTATTGTGAAACCGAGAAAAATTTAAGAAAAATTTATTAAAACTTGTAAAATGATTTCAATAAAGCATATTATCCAAAATATTAATTAAAATTAAAAAATTGTAAAGATATAAATCTGAAACTTAGAACAAATCTTTATTTAAAAAGTTCACAAGTGAAATACTCGCAATACTATTAGAAAATTAAAAATAATTGGTAAAATTGATAACTTGAAACCTTGTGGTATAAAATGCCAATATTTTTTATTTTTTTGGAATTCATATTGGCATAAATACTACAAATGCTGGTAGACATATACGAAGATCAATTTTTTGACTTTAAAAAAAAAATCTTGAAAATTTTCTAAAAATAAGAAATTTAACTATGATATCATTTGCAAGAAAGATTTTCAAAATTTGACAAAAGAATACTTAAAAATTGATTTTCTCTTAAACATTCATCCTTTTTATCTAGGATTGGTCTTCAAATAACACTTTTTCTGTCATGTGCTAATACGACCATCTATGTGTTACAGAATAAGTTACAAAAATGTGTAAACTACTCAAAAAAGGTCGACCTCTATTAGGCAACAGCTATATTCTAGTTTTGGATAATTGAGACTATTGGAAAAAAGGATCTAGAAGAAATTAGGCATCTATAGTTGCCTCTTTTTGGCCGTTGCTAAGAATCATGAGCAAGGCAAAGACCAAATAGACCTAATTTCATCGGGCTATAATGTTTTCTAAAAAGTAAAATAGAATTGTATTAAATATATTCATTAAAAATAAATAACCAAGGGTAAAACCTAGGTTAAGTTAAGAAAGTAAACTATGGTGAAACCTAAGTCTAGAAGGTTAACCAGGGTGAAACCAATACAATCAAATGAGGGTGACCAAGATGTAAACTTAATCTAGAAGATTGACCACAGTGAAACCAGGTGAAACCAATACATCAAACAAGGATGACCAGGATGTAACCTAGGTCTAAAGGGTTGACCAAGGCAAAATCGAGATAGTCAAATGAGGAGAACCAAGATATAACCAAGTCCAAAGAGTTAACTAAGGGGAAATCGATATCGTTAAATGAGGATGACCAAGATGTAAACTAAGTCTATGGGTTTGACCAAGGCAAACCTAACATAGTCAAATAAAGATGATCAAGATATAATCTAGGTCTAGAAACTTGACTCAAACAAAGCCAATACAATCAAACAAGGATAGCCAAGATGTAACCTAAGTCTAAAAGGTTGACTAGGGCTAAGACAATATAATAAAAATAAAGATAACTAAGATGTAACCTAGGTCTAAAGATTTGACCAAGGTAAAACTGATAAGTCAAATAAGGATGAGCAGGATGTAACTTAAGTTGAAGGGTTGACCAAAAAAATTGATATAGTCAAGTGAAAATGACTAGGAGGTAACCTAGGTCTAAAGGGTTGACTAAGGCAAAGCTGATACAATCAAACAAGGATGACCAGGATATAACCTAGGTCTAAAAGATTGACTAGGGCAAAACCAAAATAGTCAAAGAAGGTTAACCAAGATGTAAACTAGGTCTAAAGGGTTAACCAGGGCAAAGCCATTCCAGTTAAACAAGGATGTCTAGGATGTAACTTAGGTCTAAAGGATTGACCAAGGTGAATCCAGTACAGTTAAATAAAGATAGCCAAAATGTAATTTAAGTCTAAAGGGTTACTTAGAGCGAAATCAAAATAGTAAAATAAGGATGACTATAATGTATCGTAGGTCCCAAAGGATTGACTAGGGCAAAACTGATAAAGCCAAACAAAGATGACTAGAATGTAACTTAGGTATAAAAGGTTGACCAGGGTAAAACCAATACAATCAAATAAGGATAACGAGGATGTAACTTAGGTTTAGATGGTTGACTAGGGTAAAACAGATATAGTTAAACAAGGATAACTAGAATGTTACCTAGGTCTAGGGGGTTGACCAGGGTGAAGCCATTACAGTCAAACAAGGATGATCAAGACATAACCTAGGTTTAAAGGGCTAGCCAAGGTGAAACCAAGACAGTCAAATAAAGCTGATTTGGATGCAATCTAGGTCTGAAGAGTTAAGTAAAACCAATGTAGTTAAATGATGACGACTAAGATGTATCCTAGGTCTAAAAAGATTGACCAGGGCAAAATCGATAGTTATATAAGGATGACCAGATGTAACCTAGGTCTAAAGGGTTGACTAAGGCAAAATTGATACAGTTAAATGAGGATGACAAAGATGTAACCTAGGTTTAAAGGGTTGACCAAGGTAAAGCTGATACAATCAAACAAGGATGAAAATGCTTGATCTCTGAGTTACTTAGCAAAATACAAGACTAGCTTTCAGTATTTAAATAGTTAACACACTAAAAAATTATTTCCAATCTCATCTTCAACTTTAGATCTGCACGTTATTGAATGTAAATGCAAATGCATGAAAAATGCATATGATGAATTTTTATGATTTAATTATCTGATACAGCCAATTTTGGAGCTAAATTCATCTCTTTAGAAAATATGATAGATATTTCTTTTTTATTTGGTAGAATAAGCCTATATTTTCGCTTGAGGATCGAAGGCATCTTCAAAAAGCATTAGGGACTTCTTTTCTTCTTGGCAAGGGAGCTAGCACTTGAATTTGACTTTAAAGACATCTTTAAAGATCATTGCAGATAACATACCCTTGCTCTTGAGAGATTAACCTAGGTAATGCACCAATATCATCTAAGAGCTAAAAAAGAAAAACATGATTAGGAATATATGGTTTCTAAAATTTTCATCAGCAATCAGAATAAACTAATAACAAGCTAAAGAAAAAGAGCATAATGGGGAATATATGGCTTTTCAGATTTTTCATCAATAGTCGAAATGAACTGATAATAAGCTAAAAAGAATAACATTATAAGGAATATGTGGTTTCTAAAATCTCCCATCAACAGGCAAAACAAACCGATAATAGGTTAAGGAAAAAAAGCATGATAGGAAATATATAGTTTCTAAAGTTTCCTATTATCAGTCGAAACAAGCTGATAACAGTAAGGGTAGCCTAATGGTTATAGAATCAGGTTTTTTTTTTCCTTTCTAAGAAATCATTTAAAATGACTTTAGTGTTTTTTATAGGGATTCCACTAAAAAATGTCATT
>JBBYHK010484978.1:0-17078 GCA_038382065.1 Adansonia grandidieri | reverse complement strand
AATTGAGTGGTATAAGGGCAAATTGTGTTGCATATGGGACTGTTTAAGATGCCATATTTATATTTTTAATGAAACAAGAAGATTTGGAGAATCTTATTTGATGTATTAGAAAATAAAGTAATCTACATAAATAAAAATAGCTTTTTTCAAATATATATATATATATAAAGCTCACTTAACCCTTTGGACTTTAGTCCAAAAATTGGACCCTTCAATAATGTCTAACGACTCCCGCCTTTAATTCCAGCTTGAATGTTCCCCAACTTCACCAAGGATTTTGAAATTTTTTTAAGAATAATTTTAAATATATTAAATAATAATTTTCATATTAGTTATTTAAGTATTTTTTTTCATATTTTAATACATTAATCTATTAAAATGATTTTATTTTTATGATAAAAATTAATATCTTCAAATTACATCTTTTTCAAAAATAAAAATTTCTTATTAAACCAAATTTCAAATAAAAAAATATAAAATTAAAACTTTTTTTCAAAAAAGTATCTAGTGATAAATTGATCCAGAAATAGAATTTAAGCTAATCATTTTAGGTTCGTGTTTTACATTCTTCAATTATGGAGTCCAAGCCGACAAATTGCTCTTTTTGATCTTTGTTTTTTTCTTCTCGTATCGAAAGACATAAATTTTTTTACGCAAATTTTGTTTATTCACTCAATAATAATTATTTATTGATAAATAATCAATATTTTTTATTCATTGGCCCTTTTCGTAATTTTTTAAAAATTGGTTTCTCTAACATGTTTTGCGAGAAAGTTTTTCCTTTTTCCTGCCAATAATTATTTTTCATTGCAACAATAAATAACAATATTTATTGTCTATTAATTTATTTTGTAATTTTTTTAAAATTGTTTTTACCACCCACATTAAAAAAAATTAACCTTGTAATTTTGGACACGATTCAAACATGTCACCAAAAAACTAAAATAAGTTAAAAAAACACAACACACCACGGTACGAAAAAATAACATAATACAATATGAAACACAAACATGTTAAAATCTATATATGATGAATTATTAAAATATCAAGTAACATATTAAATATGGTTATGACATAAAAATAAATAAATTAAATAATTATTTGCCATAAAATGTAAATATTTTTAATTCAATAACCCACTTGGCAATTCCCTTAAAACATTAAAAAGACAACTAAAGTAATTATTTCTTGTAAATTGTAAATGTCTTGAACCCTGTAACACATTTTACAATTCTCTTAAAGCATTAAAAAATAATAAACCTCAAGCTACAATATCCTGACAGGATACTTTTAATCTATAAGATATAAATAAGGTAAAAAATTAAATATTAAGAAATTATATTAACCACAAATGCCATTCGATTAATTGTCTCTTAACTTTAAAATATAAAAATATTGAAGTATTGATATTGATGATACTGAATATATTTTTAATAAAAAAAATAAGATTTAATGGATCTAATTTGATGTATTACAAAATAAATTAAATAACATAATAGAAATAGTTTTTCCTTTGTTTTTTTTTTTTCAAAAAACAATAATTCACTTAACCCTGGAGCATTAGGCCGAAACAAAATGGGCCATTCAATCAATATTGTCTTCTGACTCCGACCTTATATTTTAATAATGGGAACAAAATTATCAAAAGCAAAATCACATTTGCTGGGGACAATTTTAGCATCTAGAAGACATCATTGAAGAAAGTAATGGACGGTAGACATACAGAGAACCAATAAATTATCCAAAAACAAGAAGACAAGAAATAAAGAAATCTAGATCATCTTTTTGATCCATGTAGTAATTTTATTGGACGGTTGACATAATGAGAAAGATTTATGTAATAATTTCTCAATATTTATAGAAAAAATATCCTCTACCCTGGTGCCCCTTCGTTATAATAGTCTTGCCACGTTTTCCATATATTTAACTGTTTAATGTTCAAATTAGCTGAAGCAAAGCTGCCGTTGATGATTTTTTTTTTTCGAATTGTTCTCCAGTTTAACTTTCTCTTTCTCTTTCTCTTCCTCTTCCTCTTCATTTGATTTTGTATTGTTTTGGTTTCACATAAAATTGTTGTTAAACTCAGTAAATTAAACGAAATATCATATATTTAAAAAAAAAAAAAAAGGAAAAAGAATGTACGGTTTTTGGATTTGGAAATTCCTTGAGCTGAAATGGGTTTTGAGTTCCCTTAGCTAATTGCTTTCCATAGATAGAAGAACCAGATCAGTTATTCTTATTTGAAATAGATTAAAAGGTGAAAGGAGGGATATACCACACTTCGCTGCTTTCAGGAAGCAAATCAAAGGAGAAGAAAAAGTTAAAACTTTAATTGCACAGGATGGAGAGGCTACTTTGAACGACGGGTGCATGCAGCATTGGACATGCTTATGTGCCAGATTAGACTGTTAGGAATTTTAATTATTTTTTATTTAAATTTAAATTGACTTAAAAACCTTAATTGTTATTAATAAAATAATAAAATATTTAAAAAATTATTTTTATATTAATATTTGGATATTATTAGGTATACAAACAATAAATATTTATATTTTTAATAATTAAACTTAAATAATTTTTATAACTAAATAATAAATTTTTAGAGGCCACAGATCACAAAATTATTATAACACCTAATATATAGTATATTATATTATGTATAAATATCTCATAACAATCTAAATAATGTCCATTATTTGACATCATATAATAATTTTAAAATATTTAAATAAACACAAAACTTTATGAATGAATATTATAAGATGGACCCCATAATGCTGGGATTATATTGCTAGTTAATTAAAAAAATTAAAGAAAATCAAACTAACAGTAATAAAGTTTAGCAAATTAATTATATTAATGTATTAATTTTATAAAAAAATTGTCAAAATTAAAAATGTTGGGGTCAAACTAAAATTTCTCCTTTCTTCTTATTTAAAAAAGGCTATTTTATGAATTTAAGGAGGGCCAAAGTAGAATTTTGGCTTTTTTTTTAAAATAATATAAATTTTTTTTTATTTTCATAAATAAGCCGTTTTCATATTATTTACCGAAATAGGTCAATTTTGAAAATTAATTGAGAAATCGTCATTTCAAATGACGGTTTCTCAATTGTAAAATTTAGTTAAAAAATCACCAAATCAGATGGCGATTTCTTAACTTGATATAAGAAATCGACAAATGAAATGACGATTTCTCATCAATTGCAAATTCGACCAATGAATTTGATAATTAATTGAGAAATTGCCATATCCAATGGCGATTTCCCAACTAACTTATTTTTTTTGTTTTTTTGTTTTTTGTACCGCATTGATAAATCGTCCAATCATGTGGCGATTTCGTATTTCATGTCACAGTTTTTAAGTTTTAGGTTTTATTTATGTTCGAAAGTACGTGACTAATGTATGTAAATTAAATTTTTTCTGAAATAAAATAAATTGATAAGACTAATGCAAGATGATCAAATTTTTTCTGATATGAAATAAATTGATGAGACTAATGTATGAAAATCAAATTCTTTCTGATATGAAATTAATTGATGAGACTTATGCATGCAATCATATTTCTTCTGATATGAAAAAAGTTGATGAGACTAATGCATGGGAATCAGATTCTTTCTGATATCATCTCTAGTTGATGAGACTAATACATGGATTGTAAATGTCAGACTGCAAATATTAGACTAATGCATGGGACAAATTCAGACATTTTGAATGGGAAAAAATTTTGTTGACTATGTTGTATTATAAATATGTGTTCATCATTGTCATTTCTATTGTCATTTTCATTCTCAGCTGCTATTGTTGTTTTCTCAATTTAGTGATAGTGCTTCTTCATTCTCTTATTTTGTTTCTTAGTTTTCAATTGTTAGCATTTTGTTTAGAGTTATTTCTATCTTACCAATATGAGTAATAGATTTGTTGCACTTGCCTATTCTAATGGAGAAATTGTCAACAATGAAGAAGGTATTACCTTTCAAAATGACCATCCTATAACTATCAAAATTGACGAAAAATTATAATAGAGGAATTGAAGGCAAAATTTTGTGCAAAAATCAAAGCTACAAGTAGAACCAGAGTATCAAATATCATGTATAGGCTTCCTATTTTCATGGGAGAATGATGCATCTGATATAGGATATTCCCACTTGGAGATGATAATGATGTCAAATGCATGTTTGATGTTCATCAGTAATTTTCTAATGTCGGTGTAATTGAGTTATATGTCGACCTCGAGGATGTACATCATGATGTTGAAGCTTCATACATGCCTACTGCAGATGCACATATGTCATGGCCATTTGAGAATCCTGAATGTCAACCTCCTCCAGATGCACAAGTGGTGATGAATAATTTGTATGAATCTTTTCATTATTCATCTGTGTCAGCAACAGTTCCAAGCGGTGAAGATGATGAGCCAAACAACTTTATAATGACAGACTATCGAATTAGAGGTGTTGAAATGGAATATAGAGGGCCAAGTTCATCTGCAGCTGATCCTAAAGTGTCATATAGAGCACATGGTGATTATGTTGTTAACTTTAGTGAATCGAAAGAGTATGTTGAAGCTGATGATAGTGATGACAATCATGATCCATGCCCAAATTTCGGTCGTGATATCAACGCTTCTCATCTGTCATCTACTAGTAGAGCTAGCAATCTTCTTAATCAGTATGAGCCACCTCTCATATGCGCACCCTCGATCTAGATGCAATGCATGTAGCAGAATTTCCAAAATATGCTCAAACATTAGAGTTTTTGAGAAGCTAGATTCCATCTAATAGTGAGCTCTGCGTTGGGATGTAGTTTGTAACAAAAAAGGCAGTGGTTTCTGCTATAAAGCACTAAAATATCAAGAACTTTGTAAATTACAGAGTACTAGAATCATCACCAATCAAATATCACAGCCAGTGTACAATGTATGGTGCCAGTTGTAACTAGATTATAGGGGCAAGATTATTAAAGAAGACACAAGTATGGGAGATTAGAAAGTATAATGGGCCTCATACTTATGCATCTGGGTGTATTTCACAAGATCACATGAAACTAGATTCCAACATGATATATTCATGCATTTTGTCCTTGGTACAAGCAAATCTAGCCATTTCCGTCTCAATTTTGGTTGCCAAGATACATAATAAGTATGGATACATGACCTCCTATAAGAAAGCATGGATAGCGAAGCAGAAGGCAATTGTTTGACTCTATAGAGATTGGGATAAATCATAAAATGATCTCCCAAAATGGTTAGGTGCAATGCAACATTTTGTTCCTGGCACAATAGTGGAATTACAAACTATACCTGCATGCCACGGTTATCAAATAGTGTAAGGTATGGGTATTTTCCATCGACTTTTTTGGACATTCAAGTCTTGCATTGAAGGCTTTCCCTTCTGTAAACCTGTTGTCCAAGTAGACGGTATATTCTTATATAAAAAATACAAAGGAACATTAGTGTTAGCTATTGCACAAGATGGCAATCGAAACATAGTACCAATTACCTTTGCCATTGTAGAGGGTGAGACAAAGGAGGCATGGTTATTTTTTCTCAACAACTTACGTAGATATATTGTTAGACAACCTAGGATATGTTTAATATCTGATCAACATGAATTCATAAAATTTGTGATCACAGACTCAAGTAGTGCATGGAAACCTCCGTGTGCATATTCTGTGTACTACATTTAACATATTGCAACCAACTTCATGAGGAGGTTTAACAATAAAGAGTTGCATCGACAAGTTGTTATTATGGGTATGTAATCGTATTTATGGTTATTTACTCTTTTACAATCTTATCAATTTTAATGTTTATCTATCAACTATTAATAAATCAAAAAATTATCATATTATTTTTTCAGTGTACGAGTTGCGACGACCCTATTTTTAGTGGTAGTATGACTCGTGTGGAGAATACAGAAGTGGTTGATTGGATGAATAGGATCCCATGGGAGAAATGGGCATAATCATATGATGAAGGAAGATGATATGGACATATGAAGACAAACTTGGCCGAATGTATAAATTCAGTGCTGAAGGGGACTCGTCATCTTCCTATAATCGCTTTGGTGAAAGCCACATATTTTAGATTAGCAAAATTATTTAGGGTGATGGAGAACAAGCAGATTACAATGATGGCAACCGAGCACAATTATTATGAAACAGTAAAAAATGCCATGCAAGAAAATTGAAAAAAAAGCTAACTCACATCTTGTTTGGGGGTTTACATGAACAAATCAATCTTTCTTGGTTGAGGAGTTAGAAAACCCCCAAGAGGGAGTTGTGGCTTCAACATACAAAGTAAATCTTAATGAGAGGTGGTGTGACTATGGGAAGTTTCAAGCGCACATGTACCCATGTTCACATATTGTTGATGCTTGTGCTTACATCCATATAGATTGTAGGCTATATATAGACAACGTTTATAAACTAGAGACTATAAACAATGTTTATCGACATGAGTTCCAACCCATCAGGAATGAAGCTTATTGGCTAGAATATAGTGGTCCATAACTGTGCCCTAATCCAGAAATGAGGAGAGATCCCAAAGGTCGACCAAAATCAAGTCGAATTCATAATAAAATGGATCTTAGGGAGAGAGGCCAACCAAAGCGTTGTGGACTATACAGGAATGAAGGCCATAGCCAGAAAAATTACCCTTATCAAGTCGGCACATCGGGTAAAAGTTTGCATTATTGATTATCAGTTTCTGTTTATGATTATATTATGTATAATTAACCGTTTATATGTGTAAAATTTATCACTTTCAATTTCATGATGTAAATTTTATTTTTTTAATAAAATGCCATTAAAGTTTTTTTTTATTTATCTTACTACATAAATAATAGAAACACATATTATAGAAAATAATATAATTACTATAGGAAATTAATATTTATAATACAATGATCATATAACCGTATATTATTAGAATTTATTATAATATAATTACTATTATAAAATATCTTTAAGTTATAGTTATCAATTATTGTAATATAATAATAACGACATAATGCATTGAATATGTAACCTACACAATTATTCTAATATAAATTATATCAATGTAATAAACATAACAAAGTATTTTTTTAGTAATTATCTTCCAACATAAGAAATATAAAAAAAAGTTTACAATAAAAATGTATAACATTTATAGCATTGTATAACACCCTAAAACTACCTAACTGTAAAACTGTAAGACTATAAACTGTATAATACAAGTGAGTAATACAAGTTTATATCTTTTGATGAGAGGCCCTATCATGCAGTGTAGAACAACAATGCGAGGCTCTCCTATTACGTGGTGGCAATACTCTTCGTTCAACATTTTCATCTTCATTGCCAGGTACGCCCCTGATTTGACGTCTTGGGCTCTTACTTCCACCGTCGGTGCTTCTTCTTCAGTGGTTTCTTCCTGAGTCAGCATAGAATGCTTATGTTTGCTCATAACCCTAGTAATGTCTGCAATATCAAAAAATCCTAACCCACTACCCATGGAAGTAGTATGTGGTGGGCCAAAATTAGGGAGGGTACCGCTCTCTAAGGGGGTTCCAAACCGATATACGCTTCTCATATATGTTGCAGGTAACATAGGAGTCAAAAGGTTAGCATCAACCTATTGGTGGGCAGCTCCGGCCAATAGCACTTATCATCATCATCCCCACCATGACCGAATGAATACCTGCGACTGGATGATACCCCAAGATCACGCTCTGGTTCAAGATGACTGAAGGACATCCTAGGTGCATTGGTATCATCAACCTCTACTGAAATAGGTTGGTTCATCCTCCGACTAATTCGATGCCGTCGAGTATGCTTGTGAAGCTCAATAGGAGGGTTTGGTTTTAAAGTTTATTGATAATGTGAGCTACTCCTCACATCCTGAAGTCCCGATGATGAGAAAATAAATGGTCAGCCTTGAGTATAAAACCATCTGATGGTAAGAAATTGTTGTTCACAATTTCAGAACCCTGAACAATTCGTCTAGAACATTTTCTCCAAAATCAGATCCAGTTTGGATGCCTTTCAGCCCAGTTTTCTACATGATTACAGCGCATATCAACTCTGTGAACTTCGTCAAGGTTCATAGATAGTTAGAGGATTGCTTGTTGCATCCCAAATTGGCATAAGATCATGGTGCCATTCCACATTCTGAAAATATATTAATGTTGTGTTTGCTCTTTAGATGTGGCTATTTTGGAAGGCTTCTGATGGGAGGCATTCCATAATTTCATTTGCAATATATGGCCTCCATAGAAACTATGAAAAAATAGACAAAAATTAATACTAATCATATGCAATAAGTTAGCTTAAAAATGCATGCACTTCAGGTAAACTATTATAAAATTTACCGTATTATGTCCCATGCGATCCAGTCATATTCTAATGCTTTCAACGTCCGTAGTCGTATAACCAACTACTTCAGACTGCACCATATGTTCAAATATATATAAAATATGAATAACCAGCATTCAAATGTAAGTTCTCCAAGAATAAATATAATACATATTTTATTATTAACGCAAAGGGATATACATAATTTTCTCTAACTATTGACGTAAGAAATGGAAGCTGGTACCATGCCCATTGCAAACACCTTATTTTGTTTATGCTAATTTTTTTAGCAACCGGGCTAATTTTCCATGATCTGAGCATTTTTTACTCATTTATCATTGATCAAAAACTTGATTTTAACTCGTTTCTTTGCATAAAAAAAAGATCAAAACCCATGTTAAATTACGAATTTGGACTTTTGAATTAATCAAAATATTTTTTTGAAGTCTAAATTAGATAAAGAAAGGTTAATGTCACATACCACCCTACTCCCTAGTTTGTTGACTAAGATCACTATCAGCCACCTTATTTACTAGAAAATCATAGCATTTAAACCGGCCACCCTATGTCCATCACATTGGCAGCAAGTTGCTCCCTACAACCACTCTATAGCCACCAAGCTGACACCACTTTTTCCCCCTTGAGAAATGACCAAAAACACCTTTAAATTGGCTCCAAAATGCTGGTATAAATAGATGACTTATATCTCAGCTAGAAAAGGTTAGATTCTAGCTCATTTTTAGCTTCCAAAACACATTCCTACACCAAGAAAACCAAATCCTATAGCTCTTCACTCATCACCCAAAAATAGCCTTAAAACACTCATTCCCAACCATTACATAGTCCAAAAATCACCTTCATCCATACCATAACCAAAACCTCATTATTTCTCTCTTTTTCTTACTTATTAACAATAAGGAAAAGAGGAAAATTCACACCATCTCTACTGCTCTAATTATATGGTCAAAAAGTGAAGTTTTGTTGGTATAACTTTTCATTTTATCACTTTCATTTTCTATTTTTCTGCACCTTCATCATTTTAGTGAGCTCTCCATGTTTCCATCACCCTCTTAGGATTTTCATGCATTATTGTGGCCTTGGGTTGTGGTATTTTAGGATTTGGATGCCTTAATGCCCCTTTGATGTGCAAAATGCCCACATTTCATCCTTATTATTTTGATATCTCATGCTCATGCATTTTATGCCATATCCATGCATCTTGTTATCCTTAATCCATGTATGAATCATTGGCCTAACATATTTCAAGCATATTTATACATCAGCTTGCATCTTGTCATGAATCATTGTTATTTTCAGCTTCCATAACATTTTCTTGTCAAAATGTGAAACATTTCCTTTGTCTAGACCATTGGTAAAGTTAGCATCCCCATTCATGTTATATGTCATCCCCTTGTATGTTTTTTGTCTTCCCTTTGTCAAAATGCATTTTTAATGGCTGTTAAAAACTGATTTCAAAACCTCTCTAAGCCAAGCATGTTAACCTTAACCAATGAGGATTAGCATGGATTTAGCATTTTCCTTAAAGTTAGCAAAATATCTTGGGGAAAATTAAGATTTTTAGATCTGGAATCTTCATTAAACAAACTTAAATCTTCTGATTTTGCAACGAAAATGACCTTACACTTCTTCCCGAAATGTTTTTGCCTTGTTTTTGAGTCAATACCTTGAGTGGTATGATCAACGGGCCGTTTTATCATCCTAAATTACTTTGAAGCTGTGCAAATGAGTTCGTGATGCTCATGCCACTCTTTCCCTTCAGCTATGGACATTTAAATGTCAATGACTTGAGTTTGGACCCGTAAACATAAAGAAAATAAAAAAATCCCTTGCTTTGCTTTATCCCTTGTAGGTAACACAACTGTTGCAAATTGAAAAATCACTTTAATATCCTAAACGATTTTTCATGAATTTTCTGATATTTTCCTCTCAAAATGTGTTGAATCATCTTTAGAGCGATGTCTTATTCACCCCCGGGTCATTCTGGATGAGAAAGTTGTGATTTTTCAAATCTAAATGTCCAGAACCTTTAGAATTTGAACATGTATTCTAGTTGGGCTGTTCAGACCCATAAATGATTTTTCCAAATTTTTCAAACATTTTTCCTAAAAGATTAATGAAATTCCATTTCTAGAAAGGTATTGCTTGCAATTTTTTGATACCAAATGAGTCTAAGGTGATTTTTCAAATTTTGACATACCTTGTCCCTCATATGCTCTGCTAGCAGCATAATCAATCCGAACTTGAAAATTTATTTCCATGGAAAGTGACTTTTGGGATATTAGGAACACTTTTAGATTGACCCTTATTGAGTTTCCTTTCTAGCGGTTTCTTGTCCACCCTCTAAAGCCTTCAAACCAATTTAGAATAAATTCAGGAAGTGGGATAGCGTAATGTTGTCCCTTATTTTTGGTTATGGTCAAAATTAAGTTGTTTCCCCAAGCTTCATTTCGAGACATTCGAATGTCACCATAGCACCCCGATCAGCCTCGAAAACATGCTTTGACCTCCCACAAGTCGTATCAAGGCACAAACATACTTTACATCTTTACCGTCCTTGTTCACAATAATTTCTTTGGCCAAAAGTCATCAAAATGCTGACTCATTTTCTAAATCACAAAGTTTTGTCAATTTATGTTTTCCAACTCAACTTCTTTAAAGAGTGCCAGACGTGTCACTTTTGGGGATACTCCAACCCTAACTTTTCAAAGGGATATTCCAACCCTGCTTTTCCAAATTGTCGAGATTAAAAAATCTTCCTTTGTCAAAATGATTTGTCATCCATGGGGATACTCTAACCCCGATCTTCTAAGGGCATACTTCAACCCCATTTTTCAAAATTGTCAAGATCTAAAAATCTTTCTTTTTCAAAATTATTTATCATCCACTAGGATACTCCAACCTTATCTTTCCAAAAGGATACTCCAACCTTGTCTTTCAACTATAATTAATCTTTGTTTTCCTTCTTGGATTCCCATGAATATGTCAAACAAACCCCTTTTAATCAAGAAACCCAGATGCATTTTGAAAATTGTTGATTCGATTATTCCCAAATAATAGATGACAATCGCAAAATAAATTCCAACACTATATTCCTTTTCATTGCATTGAATGATCCATGTTATGTTGCTTCATTTGTTACCTCACTAATGTGATTTCTTTGTAATGATTATTTGCATTCATGTTTTCAAATCATTTCAAATAAAATTAAAGGTAATGTTCTACCTAGGTATCTCTCTAATGCCCAAAGTGGAACGTTCCATTTTCAAAGTAAAATCTAGAGGTCATTTTATTGAAAATCTCTATATTCGCCATCTCTCCGGGGCGTATATGAGATTAAATCCTTTTCATTAAAACTTGGATTTGTATCTCTATAAGATTCATGCATTAAAAAGGGTTATATTGAAATAATGACGAGTTAAGATCGAAAGAATCAAAATCGAGATAAGACATAACTAGTATGGTATTGATTTTGGGCATCCCAAAGAGGTTTGTACCTCATCGTGTGTAACCAACTCCCGAACCCAAACATCGAGTCTTTGTACTATGTAAACCATGGGATCAATGTTTTAAGTTTCGTAACTTAAAACATAGGTTTCAATAGGCATCCGATCATGCCTAGCCTGAAATGATTAGTGGCGACTTCAAGCATTGGCCATTTCATGATGGTCATCCGAGACCAATAAGATGAGCGATTTGTCTTATGGTCCCCTTCATTGTATCACAAGTCAAGAATCCATACATTCTCGTTCTCATCACATCACGAAAGAAAAGTCTCGGTCAAGAAGACATTTCCAAGTCAGAAAAATATTTTAAGTCGTACACACCCATAGATCCGTGAGGATCCACCTTAGGGTACATTACGATAGCTTGGCGACTCCACTGGGGACTATATAAAGAGTTAGGCCAATAACTAGCCGTGTCTTGCTAGATTCCCAATTCTTTCAATCTTCGGTCATTATTTAACTATGACCTTTTTTTTGTTTTGTCAACTAATCTTTTGTTTGGCATGATTGTTCGGATTGTCTCATTTTTGAATAATCATCAATTTAATAAAAATGGTAATACGAAAGCAAACAAAAAGGTTTGATTATTTCCCCATCACACACCATGCAGTTGCATGTGCATTAGGGTCCACCAAACTCCATGGCGTGGTTATAACCCAATCATTAGGAGGAAGTGAGCTATCGCCTTTGTGAGTAACCCTCTGCATAGGCATGGCAATAACTTCCCGGATGTAAATTACCTATGTCTTTCATGAGTAACCCTCTGCATTTGCATAGGGAAATGCATCCAACAGATCAAACCCATTCCACCAAACCCACGATGGGTCAAGGATCGAGGTCCCTCGACTGTACTTACCAGATGGAGGAGCAATTCAGATACCTATTTAGGCATCAACTTAAACCTCTTATAGTGAGCCTTACGAGCTAAACCATGTCAAAGCATACCAGAACGCTGCTAGAATACTTAGAGAATAGGGTCACTTAGGGAAACATTCCTAACCTTACTCTCAATTACCATTATTATGTAGGTGACAATGAGCATACAATTGTCACCCATATCTGCATTGTTATCATTTATCAAGGAATGGTATCGTGCCGCCCAAACAATAGCTAACTTTTGTATAAATAAGTGACAGTGAACAAAAACCATTATTCACAATGTCTCATACTGTAAGCCGTTATGCTATCCGAGTCATGGCTTGATGCGTATCCGCACTAGGGGTGATAAACGAATATTACTACTGTTCGGTTATTTTTCCATCAAAATAAGATATTGCATCACCTCATGAAGGGCAGATTGCATCCTAGTATGTTGAAATGCTACCCGTTTCTCATCTCACCACCTTGGTTGAGACATTTTATGATTCTTTTGTTTTGATGTTCTTAAATTCTTTATTTCCTTACCTTTGTCTCCTATATGTTCCACTAACTTATTTTCCCTTTGTTTGTGTTTTGGTGCATGCATCATTTTATCATAACCATCATGATTATCATCATTTTGGGACAATTATTCTGGTTTGGTGTTCAGTAAGGGGCATCATTTATGGAGCAACAGCTTATCTCAACTATCGAGTCCTTTGAAAATGTCAGAACATGGTTAGAAGGTCACCAACATCAAGACGAGGACATCCTAAAGCCTAACTATGTCTCAGAAATGCATGAAGAGGTCAAGATCAGTTTTTGTCAGAATGATTATCGAGAACTTAAGCACATTTGGGACAATTGGGACAACAACACAAAAAAAGCCTTCACTAAAAAGTACGAGGATATAGCTCTCTTACTTCAAGTTCAGTTGGATGATGGCTTATTGCGAGCAGTGACACAGTTCTGGAATTCGGCCTACCGATGTTTCACCATTAACCAATAAGATTTAGTCCCTACCATTGATGAGTACATAACCTTGCTTAACATAGAAAGGGCCAAATCAAACCGGATTTACTGCAAGCCGCTAACGCCTCCTCCGTTCAAGAAAAGGTTGAGGCAAATTCTTGGAGTCACAGAAGCATGGGTTGACAGTCACGTTAAAGTAAAAGGAAGTAGCAAATGCATCTCTTGGGCCAGCTTGAAAGAGGCAATGGTAAATCTTTCTGATCAAAAGAAAGCTTAAAATGTCTACGCTTTGCTAATCATGAGCTCATTATATTCCTGAAGACTTTGGGTTATGTAGAGGCGGCAATCACAGGTTTCTTTTCTCGCCTATGTTGCAATATCAACCTTACTTCCACCATCATCACCGAAAACATCCACGCCTTCAGCTTTTGTAAAAGAACGAGAATAGGAAGGTTTATCCGGTGCACCCCATTGCTCCAGACATGGCTCCTAGGTCATCTTTGTGTTAGGAAAGGGAGAGTCAAGCAAAATTTGTTCTTCAAGATCAGTCCTCTTTCGATGGCATTAGAGGAAGAATGTTATCAAGATAAGACAAAAAAGCTTGGGTCGAGGAATTGCGAAATGTCAAGGAGGAAGAAATCACGTAGAGAGCTCTATGGGTGTTTTCTTAATCGATTGTGTACAGATGTGGAGACTACACTTGCGTACCGCTCTTAGGATTATGGGGAAATACTAGTTATGCTCCTTTATTGGTATTGCATCAGTTCCAGTGCTAGCAATTCATCCCGTTCTTTGAAGACTTGGAATATTGGGATTTTGAATACGGAGAGCCTAATTATAAAGCAAAAGTCTAGCTTTCCAAGCTTGGAAGAAGGTCCATTGTATGGAAAGATACTGGAGAAGAAGCCCCACCACACCTGGATAGGAAGAATGGAGACTCCACCATATCAACGATCCATTACCACCACCCAACTCTGGGATACTACAAATCCCAATAGAGGAACCACCTTCTGAGATCGAGCTACTTACAAAGGAGTTTCAACGAGAAAAGGCATCCTTTACCATAGAAATCTCTCAACTTAAGGAGGAAATGGGTTAGCTAGAGATGGATATCTATCTTAGGAGCGGTGAAATGGATCGAGTCATTACAGAAAGGGATCGCTTCAAAGATGACTTCGAAAGCCTAACCAAGGATTATGTGACACTTTAAAAAGCTAACAAGTCCCAATGTATAGATAAGACATCAGTTGAATGGGAAACGAAAGTTGCCACTCTCAATCGGAGCCAAATCAGCAAAATGAGGAAGTCAAAACCAGTAAAAAAAATTTCATGAGGGCTCGTGCTCTTGCTTCCACTTACCAATGAAGGAATCAAAGACTTGAGGCCCAAATGTGAGATGCGAGAGCTGCCAGGGTTGAAAATGAAGCCCTCACTCATAGAATCCAAGAGTTAGAATAGTCTCTTTAGGATTATCAAGGTCATATCAACCAACTAATAAGGGCTTCCAAGCAACGTGAACTAGATTGGCAAGCGACAATCGACCAGGCACGTTTGAACTACCAAGAACAACACCAGCACCTCACTGAACAAGTTCAGAGGCTCAATGAGAGGTGGATGACATGATTGAAGTAGCTCGATCCATAAGGTGAGACATCGTACCTGTTAGAGATCGTGAGCAATGACTTTCAGGTTTTCTTAATCGTATGATTACACAACGTAATCATGTTAGATACTTTCATATGTAATCATGTCGTAAAAGAAAAAACCCTTTTGGGACTTTATGAATAATGTTATTGATGAAGCTGTTCCAAGAATCAATTGTCTCCAATGCATATGTACATTTAATTTCACCATTTTTCATTGCAGTTGCATCAATTATTCATTATCTTAACTCATTATTACATCATAAATGCTCATCAATAAATACATTTTTTTAAAAAAAGTCTAATACGAGAATTGGGCCATGAAAATGCAAGGGATTTCGAGATCAATTAGGAACATAATACCTTACATCATGCATCGTTACAACACACGATGCCGTAAGCAAATCATGGAGAGTGATCATGAAGCTCATATTGAGCAACTTGAGCTAATGGTTAAGGAATCACAAGACTAGATGCTTTGCCAGCAATATGAAATGCAAAATCAAATCGTAAAACTTCTGGAACTAATGACTGCCTCTATGAAAGAAAAAGGGTAATCCAGCACTGTTGAAACAAGGAATGATCCTCCCAATGTTGAAAGTCCCCCTACCAATAATCCAGAACCTACCCAAAGGGAAACTAGACAAGAACAATGGCCCACTCTTACACCGGCCACTTAAGCTCTGCCAGTTATCTACTTAAATCCCGTTGGATAGGTTAATTCATTCTCGGTACTCAAGGGGCAAATGCAACAGTCTTATTAGCAGATTCGATTACCCTTGACCATGAAGAACTAGAGAAAACAGAAGGTCAAAAGTCCACCATGAATGTGGAAGAAATGAACAAATTCCAGCTACTAGAAAAACGCCTCCAAGCTATTAAGGGGAGTGATAAGTTTAGAGCTCTTGATGCACAATCACTATACTTGGTGTCCAACCTTGTCATTCCCCTAAAGTTCAAAGTCCCAGAGTTTGAGAAGTTTAATGGAACCACCGACCCTTCCGTTCATGTCTAAATATACCTACGAAAGATGGTCGGGTATTACAAAGATGAAAAGCTCCTCATCTATTGCTTCTAGCATAGCCTCACTGGGGTAGTAGCTCTGTGGTATATCAAGCCAGATAATGTCAAAATTTAATCTTGGGTCGACTTGGCTAAGGCCTTCCTAAATCAATACTAGCACGTGTCATATTGGGTGCTAAAATAACTTTCCTTGATGAATTTTGAAAAGAGATCCATTGAAATTTTTAGACAACACACCCTAAGGTGGAGGGAAGAAGCAGCCCTAATCTAGCCTTCCCTTACAGAAAAAGAGATGACGGTCACTTTCATTCACATGTTACGTGCTCCTTTTTATGAGAAGCTCATAGAAAATGCCACCAAGAAATTTACAGACCTAATCCTCTCTGGAATAGCCATTAAGAGTGGTAGAATGTCAGCTGGGGAAACATCTAGATCAAGCAAGAAGCCTATTGTTAGCAAAAAGAAAAAAGGAGAAGGCAATGCCATAAGTTATGTTAGCTCATCTCAGGCAAAACGGTGTCAAATACCTGACCCTCACTACCCAAGCACGCTGTATTCTTGCCCTATCACCATACCCCCTCAGCCAATTAATGCCATAACCTATAACCCATCCTTTGAAATCCCATCCAACCCACCACAAAGCTACCTTCCATAAGTTCACCAAAGTACCAATCAAGCAACCAATAATGCACCTGGCAATCGAGGTGCAAATCAACAAAGACAAC
>JBBYHK010484949.1:0-17087 GCA_038382065.1 Adansonia grandidieri | reverse complement strand
TGTAATACAAATTTATATTATCAATTATAATAATTTATGTAATCTATAATATAATTTATGTAACTATAATATTTATTCATAATTTTATTTTTTTTATAATTATAAAAATTTATGTAACATGTAATGTATTTATGTAACCATAATAATTTTATGTTATATTATATAATAATCTATGTAAAAAAAATTGCAATCGATTATACTGGTTGCAAGTCAAACCTTACCATAGCCTTCCTATAAAGAGCTTACCCTAGAAGTCCCCTATATATTAAGCCCTGGGTTGAATGTTTCGAATGTAGAATGCTGCCAACGTGTTCATTTTCTATTTTTTTTTGCATTCTTTGCAATCCAACATGTTTAGCGAGAAAATAATGCAATATTGTACACAATTTACTCTTTTTCTTTTCTTTTTTTCTTCTTATTTATTAGTGACTTTCCCGCAACGACTGAAGTACAAGTTTTCTAATATATATTTATACATACATATGTATAAAACTTGGTATTGGTGGACATGTAATATCTTGCGTTGCGTCTATAATAGTAGACTACATCTCTATAAAGGAAATATGTGAGTTGTAAAACAAAAAAAAAAAATGAGATGTGATTTGTTGGTAATAGTTTCAAAAATTTAGTAATTTAAGTTCAATCCTTGACAATTTTTTTATTAGATGTAGTCATGCTTGTTATGTAGGTTAAATAGGCATGCTGGGGTCACTTGAGTAGAAAACAAAATTGCCTAGGAATGATCTTCCAATTTACTTACCCAAAAAAATACTACTTGTTTGAGTGGTGATATGACCCACCAAATTTTTATGATGTTAGCATCTCATCTCACACCATTATCATCAATCATTCCTTCCTACTATAGTATTGAATTCTATATTTGAATTTGGTTGGATGGTGATTTAAACTTTAATTTGGTGATATATATATAAATTATTATTTAGAATTTTTAGTGAACATGTGAAGTTTACTACTCAACCCATAAACTGCAAATTTTCTTGCCTTCCTCCAACTCAAGCAAGTTTCCTCAAACTTTAAAAATTAAAAGTAGTTGGAAGAACTAACTTTGATTTTACGTTCATTTGCGTTTCTTAGGTTCCTAGCCATACTATTCATCTAAATTTCAACTACTTTTTTTTACCTAGTTGATGAAAAGCTTCAAAACCATTAACCAAGCTTTTAATTTTGTTATTTTGTTTTTGATCGCATCAAAAATTCATTAGACCTCGCGAACGAGTGAAATTAAAACAATATCTTGCCTAAATGTAAAGTAATACAGTGGAATTAAACAAGTAAACAATAAATCTAAAAATAATCTTCAAGTTATGATTTACAAGAGAATATGAGCAATTTCAAAAATTTATGCAACCAAGAGTGTTGATGCAACAATGGAGGTTGGTAAATTTAGAATGACTAGTAAGCTCTTCAATGGGGAATATACAAAATAAGAAAGGTTAGATGGCGCTAGAGTTAGTACCTCGAGGTGCACTTTGATTTTAAATTAGTAAGGAAAAGGAAAAAAAAGACAAATAAGTGGCTAAGTCTATTGTTGAATTAAGCTTAGGGTTTAGGAGAATAAATCACCTTAAATAGTTTAATTGTGTAACTTAGGGTTTTTAGCCAAGGGTTGACTTACCTTAGGATGAGCTTTCAGTGAAATAAACAAGCCTGGCCCATATGTGGCAGCCTATACATACGGGTATAATAATTGGCCCCAAGGATAGGGATAGATACAAAATAACCATTCATAGCCCTCAGCTTAAATAAGTCGATCTTCTGTCTAGCGGTTTAACAATTAAGCAATCGATTATTTGTTGTTCCTTGTTCTTCTTCCCTTCCCCCCTCTTTTTTGGTTGCCTAATCATAATTTATATTTCAAAATTTAAATTTTGTAACCCTATAACAACAGGCATGATTATTGCGTAGTTGTGTTATGCCATTCAATGTGTGACATGCGTTATTGTTGTGTGTCTCGAGGTTTAATGGTATTTATGGTGCTAGCTTCTTGTAATGCACTCTATTTCTCCTATTCCTTCATTTTCTTCTTCATCAAGAGCATAAGGTCTCTTTTGTTCTTTTTTTTTCTTCTATAGATTTTTTTATTTTAATCTTTTCCTTTTCTTTCCCTTTAAATACGTTTTCATCTGTTGAGTTCATTGCTGATTTTGCCATTTAATAATTGTCCTTTTTTAGAACTGTGCCTTTAGTTATTGTAGCCATCAAGGTGTTTTTCCTCAGTAGCACTATTTTTGTCATTGTGTTCTTGTCTTTTCCTAGGTAAGGTTTTGTTGACTTTTCCCTTTTAATCCATTTTTAGTTTTCCTTTTTGTATTTTAGGTGTTTATTGATTGAATAGTTATTTCACAACCACAGATGCTCTTAAAGTTAATAGCCAAAAAAGGTTAGCTAGAGGCTAGTGGAAGGGTAATTCATAGATGTCCATTAGAAATGGTGAACCTTACTACTATCGAGTCCACTGGTCAACCAATATTAAAAGTAGGAGAAGAAATGTCTATGCCTATAGAGGAAGAACAAAGTACTACAATGGTTGGAAAGAGTGAATTGTCTAAGGATTCACCAAATGTTAGGCATGAATATAGCAAGGACAGGGGAGTAATGACATTCCAATTATGGTGGAGCAAATGGATACTATTTTGGTTGATGTATATGCATGCAATATTAATATAGATATAGTCAAAAAGTGGTTAAAAGATAAGGGTTTGAATTTTAAACTAGTACAAAATATCAAACCTTGCATATAGGCAAGTAGTGACAAGTATTGAAGGAAACAATGTGCCATTCTATCTGTACATTTTCAAAAGAGGTTTCCACTTGCACTTAGAGTCTTTTTTTTGCAAAGTGCTAAATCATTATAGGATCTCCTAAATTAACTTAAACCCAATGCTTAGGCGATGTTGGTGACTTACTTCATTGTTTACAAAGAAAAAGGGTAGGCTCCAACTGTAAAGGTAGTGAAACACTTGTTTAAGTTAAAGAAATAGGATAAGTGTTGGTACTACTTACATTCCAACAGTAAGAGGATGATAACTAACATTCCTTCTAATGCTCATGTTGCAAATGATTAGCTCTTCATCATTTAGAAGATGGAGAGCCTAGAATGAGGCTTTTCGATTGGTTGGAGTCACGTTTGCCTATAAGTAACCTAAAGGCTCCTCTTGTAAAATTTGAGGCTAAACAAAAGTAGTTTTTTACTAGCCACCAGGTCAAGTGCTAAGATTACTTGACTCTTTAAAAGATCTAGTAATATTGCCCTACTCTTGATGCCTTATATGTTCTAGATGATGTTACTCACCCTATTAGTAAAAAATGATCATCTCACAAGAATGTTTTAGGTACGTCATTTTTTATCTCCACATTTGTGTAGCTAAGGCATCTTGTAATAAAGTTTTCTAATTTTACATTTTCCTCTTTCTATAGAAAATGTATTTATGAAGTCTAACTCTATGAGCAAGTCATCAATGAATATGATCAACCTATATGATTCACTCGAGACTACTACTAATATCCAAGCAATTACCCATGGACCATATATCAACCTTGCTGAGGCCACTTTGGGCGAGGAAAAAAGTTTTTTCGATCGACCAACAATCAAAAGCATGTCTAGGGAAACACTTATTTTTCTCCCTTTAGAAGGTATATACTAGAGGTGCCTCCTTTTAGTATACCTTGGTGTTTTCTCACTATAGTTGTTATCTTTCTTTTGTAGGAATGGATTTGGCTACCCTTCTTAGTTGGTCGAGCGTGAAACTCAAGAGTGAATCCCTCAGCGAACATAAGGCAAAGGATGGTTAAAGTGATCTTCCACTAGTTAAAAGGGTTACTTTTGATCCGTTAGTTAGTAGTAGTCAAAGCATCACACCTACTAGTGGCTTAGTGGTGATGTCTCATACTGGCACTCTTTTAATAGATGCCACAGTTATTTCAAGCCAGTTGATCAGACTCTTCCATGCCTTTTGTACTTGTGGGTTCTATTAGTTACCCTGGTAAGTCTACTCCATTTATGAGTGGGTCTGGTAATGCTAGTCCAAGCAGCCCTAATTTGCAACTATTGAAGAATAACACCTGGCTGAACAAACGTATTTTAAGTGATGGAAAGGTTGCCTATAGATGGGGAAATAGGTTCGTTTCTTAACTTGACATGGAGTTTTTACAAGCGAGGAGTCCAACAGCCAATCTTTAATCTAATTTGGCTTGTAAGGTTAAGGTAACTTCCATTCATGATATATGCCTTATAGTTTTTTGCATGTGTTGGGTTGTTGTAATAGAGTAATTATTTTTGCATGTAGGCCTTGCATTGCCAAATGATGATCACTCACCAAATACATCAAAATTAAGAAGAAGCATGAAACAATAAGGGAAAAGGCTATTGTTAACAAGGGAAAAGCTTAAAATCTACAAGCATAAGTCAACTAGCTAACTCTTTAAAAAAAGTTTCAAAGAATCTGGCCTTGAAGGCTCAAGAGAAAGTTATAAAGTCTAAGGCAGATTCTTAAGAGCTAAAGGCAAAACTGCAAATAGCCAGATTGTCTAAAGGTCTAGTAGAAGCACAAAACGCATATACCATTAGTGATTTAGAGTTAGTGGTGGCTATTACAAAAATTTCTAAGTTAGAGTTGCAATTGAGTGAAACAGATACATATATGCAAGAATAATTGAACTCTTAGAAGGAATCACTTTTAGACAAATACTAGCTTGTTGCAATGAGTATAAGGAGAGTGCGCCTATATGGCGTCCAGCTGCTGTGAGGTCCTTTGGACTTACATGACATGCAAATTGCCATTTCAATGTGTTCTTACCAAGTCAATAATAGGTGGATGAAATGCATTCAAAGGACGTTTTTATTACCCTTTCTTATATTAAAAGTAGATCTTTTAATGGTATTTCTGGCGCTGCGATTCTTGATCGCCTACTTGTATCCTTGGTGGGAGGTAAACCTTTTGGTGGTCTATCTTTGTTGCGATTCTTGATCACTGTAAACACCTAATTTTGTCTAAACCTCTTTCAAACAAATTGTACCTAATCAAAGACTTTTAGATGAAATGCACCCATCTCTCTTCATTGAATAATTTTTGTCCTGAGATTTAATTAGAAGGTTTGAAATACCTTGGGACCTTATTGAAAAAATGTAAAAAAAATGTGATTTTCATGAAATTCATAAAGATGTATCAATACATCATTGTGTTCTGGTCGTTCTAGGGTTGAAACATACATTGTATCAATATAATATTGTGCTTTTAAGATTTTTGGTTCTCAATACAAACACTAGTGCATTGATATTACATGGAATTTTTCACCATGAACAAGCTTTTTCACCCAAGTTTAACATCAAAATATAAGCATGAGAACCACCTATGTAACTTAACCCATAAAGCATGAATAAGCTTAGGATAATTAAGATTAATGCTTTAATCATACTTAGGAACAAAATGGCATCTAGTTTTACTATTTTCTGACTATTTCAAGTTTAATTCAACTAAAATTCAATAGGGTGCTATTTTGGATTAGAGTTAAAAGCCCTTTATTGAATGAAACCAAGATATGGCTTTTTTTAGTAAGGGTGTCTCTTTAAGAGCGTGCAACTGAGATGTTCCACTTAGCTCAGCTGAAACCATGCCCCAAAAGGAAGGATTCAACCATTTGATCAAAACACTTAAGGCTTAGAGAGATTACTTTCAAGCATAGATGTGTTGTCAAGAAATAGGTGGTAGTGCATAGGGATAAAATGTGATCAACCAAGGCAAATTTTAAACTTTTTGGGACATTCAAAACAGGGAAGAGAGCTAGTTTTCAACTAAAAAATTAGAAAAGAAAAAGGAGAAGGAGAAAAAAAGAAAATAAAGGGAGAAAAAGAGAAAACAAAGGGAAAAGAGAGTTTCTTCAAGTCTGACCTAAGGTGGTTTCACCACTGGTTTTTTTCTTTGTTTTTGATCATTTTTTTCTCTTCATCTTATGTAAGCTTGAGGATCCTAAACCATGTTTAGGTGATGATTTGAACCAAAGGTGTAAAAACCATTGTTATAGCTAAATCTTAAGTTATGATCTTTAAATGCTTTCCTTTGATTTTCTCTACTGATTTGTACTATAGGTTTCTTAAAAATCCACTTCCACTTTCCATTAAGAAAACTTGTTTTCTAAATGTTTTATTTTGAGTTTCCTAGTTTCCAAATGGTTTTCATCAAGCAATTTCTTATGTTTCAACCTTAGTTTTACTTTAAATGTTATTCATGTTTCATACTATATATGATTCATATATTTTATGTAATTTTCATGCATTATAATCATTATTTACATGTCCATGCATTTTTCATGAAAATACTATGATTAGGACATCACCATGCATGTTAATGTATTTATGTTTGTTCACGTTGATAGGCTATTTTATATTTAAAATCATAAATGACATGCATTCTGTGACATTTTTATACAATATGATTATGAGTCATATGTTCTTGCATTTTCTATGAAGGTATTGTGATTATGACCATACCACTATGCATAATGTTAAATCCATGTATCTTTATGTTGACGAGGCATTTTGTGCATAAAATCCATATATGATGCCATTCTTGTATGTTTGTTGCGAAAAAATGTTTATGGATGCATTTCTGACCATTTTGGAATTTTTTTTATAATCTTTTTATGCATATTAAAGATTACTATATCATTTCATGCATATGGATACATTTAAATCTCTTTTATGATTCAAAAATTATTTTGCAATTTCATGCATTTTAAGGTTATTTTGGTTATTTGCCATATTTTAGTATCATTTATGAAATTTCATGCATTTTAGGGTTATTTTAATACTTTGTGATGTTTTAGGACTATTTATGTAATTTCATGCATTTGAGCATCCTTTTGGTAATTTGCCATGTTTAAGGCCATTTATGCAATGTCATGCATGTTTGCATCATCTTTGTCATTTGTTGTGACTTAAGAGCATTTATGCAATTTCATGCATTTTAATGTCATTAGGTCATTTCCAATGTTTGGGGACTTTTATGTCATTTCATCCATTTTAATATCATTTAGGTCATTTTCCATGATCTAAGGACTTTTATGTAATTTTGTGAATGCTGGGGTCATTTGAGTCATTTTTTATGATCTAAAGACTTCCATGCAATTTCACGTATGTACTTTAGAGTCATTTTTTTGATGTTATGTTTTTAATTTAATATGTTTATATGTTAATTATAATATAATATTTTTTTCAAAAGTCTAAGGTAATATCCTCGAGTTAAAATAGTCCACAAAAGTGCTTCTAGTATATGGAAGTCACCTCATTAATTATTTCATACAAAAAATACCTTCTTTAAGCAAGTAAATGGGAATTTTCAATTTTCTCAAAAATAAAACTTTCATATTCTTTCAGGCCTTCCGAAGGGATTTGAAAATTGTTTTGATCTTCAAAAAAAATATAAAAAACTTATTTACTTAAACAAGAAAAATAATATTAATTATAAATTATAATTACATGTGGAAAAATTAAAACCAATCATAATAGAGGCTTTAGCTAACACATAAGTAAAAGGTATCCATTTTCAATTGTCATTAGAGGGATCATCCTTACTCATGATTGTACACGAATTTTGATATAACGTAAACCTTGAAGCTTTTTTTAAGGGGTTTCATAACCCTCAAAATTTAAGCTATGATAGGTGACCAATCTCACTTGGCTAAAACTAGATTAGTGGTAACTCAAAATTATTTGATCTTTTCATAATAATCATTCAGGGTTAGGTTAGACGTGCAACTTTTTGATAATTAAGTATCGTCCCAATATAAAAAAATAAAAATTATTTGTTTAAGTTTTGCATGTCAGATTCGCGTTTGGCACATTACGACAATCACCTGCTTATATTTTTACAGCGACTAGATTATAAATATATAGTTTTAAAGAGTAGATCAAACAAAAAATGCTTTAGTATTATGGAAGTAGCCTTTTGGCTTTATTTATTAATAAGTAAATTCTTGGCAAAAATCTTCTATAGATAATAATTTTTTAAGTGAATTGTATTCCATGTATTAGGTAAAAGTTTACCTATCATATCATCAATTTGTATGCCCTAAAGCCAACAACTTTGGAGACCTGATAGGGTCTTCCCTAGTTTAGAGTTAGCTTTTTCCTTTTAGCTACTAGTCAACTTGCTTTGCAATACCTTAACACCAGGTTACCCATTTGAAACTATCTATTCTTCACTCTTTTATTATAGCAACAAGATACTTGTTATGCTCTATATGCCATTTTTCTTGCAGCTTCCTTATTTTTTCTTCCAACAAATCTAGATTCACCCTGAGACATGAATTTTTGAGGTTATTGTCAACATTAGCTGTTTGGACGCTATGAACTCCATTTCTACTGGAATCATTGGCTTTGTACCATAGGCCAAAATAAAAGGCATGGCTCCTATGGCCTGGAACTTGTTTAGCCTAATTGCCTAAAGTATTCTTGTTGCTTTTTCTACCCAAGTCCCTTTTGCATCATCCAACTCTTTCTTCAATAGCTAAAGTATATTTTTGTTCATAGACTCAACCTGTCCATTGGATTGAGGATGGGCAACTAAGGTATGTATAAGGCTGATATGAAATTTCTTGTTAAAGCTTTTCAACTCATCAGCTTGTAGTTATTTTCCATTATCTGCTACAATGATGTTTGGTATCTTAAACGGGAAAAGTATAAATTTCCAAATAAAACTTTCCATAGATTTGGCTGTGATTGTTGCTATGAGTTCTACTTCTATGAGTTGCGCTTCTGGATACTTTCTGAAGTAATTGCATACTATGATCAAGAATATTCATTATGATATTGCTAGCAAAAAAGGGCTTAATACCTCTACTCCCAATACACGAAAAGGCCAGAGGCTAAAGTCTTCTTTGGGTGCTTTGGTTGGCTGGCTGGGTATTTTGGTGAATTGTTCCATCTGTTTCACCTTTTCACCAGGTTTGTAGCATTTTTCTTAAAGTCGACCAAAAGAAGCCTTGTCTTAAGGCTTTCTATGCTAATGCTCTACCCCTAAGTATGCTACGTAGCAATAGATTATAAGTCATACTTCTTATTTATATCCTGTACAACTTTTAGAAAATATCTAATGTCAATAACATACATAAGATAATCATATGGTTAGGTTTTAAAACTAAAATGATTATTCCTCGTTATTTTTGCATAGTTATAGCTCTGAACTATAATATGAAAAGTTCAACATTTGAATCTTCTTAATGAGCTAGGACCCTTTTCATTCTAACATAACCTTTAGTGACTCAACATGTTATGCAAGAACTAATTGAGTAGGGAACATGATTTACCGATTGCATCTCTATGCAACTCTTAGATTAGTTAGGTGGTAACTCTCACCCTAAATACATCATATACATTTCACCTAACCATCCCTCTATTATCACATGGTCAAGTGTGACACATTTGAACCAAGCAACACTAGTTGAGTAAGACTCACCACTCACAACTCAAGCTATTCAAGTGGAAGGGACTTTGAGCAACTCAACAATAACCCTTAGCTAGAACTCGAGTATCTTGTTATGAATAATGGAAGGCGTCTAAATAATGCTTAAGCATGGACTTAATATTTTACATGGGATTTCTTTTATCAAATATTATTTAAGTCTCATTTATTAACTTTTGATTGCATTGGCATTTATTTGATTATATTATATCACATATATATCAAGATACAAATAAATCTATCACATGCAATCTACTAGAATGATTATGGACTTTCATCTAGACTAGTTTCCTTGAGCCATTAAGAAACTAGGTAGTCAATTTTCTAGGGACACAAATTGCATATCACATAAGTCTTTGTGGTAATCTCCTTGGATTTCATCTTGGTGCCATCTCTATTGCATCTTGGAGTACATAAGTTCTCGAATACAAACCTAATCCTAGATCTCTAACTTTTGTAACAATTACATGAGTTTAAAAAAACCTTAAGTTACATTCGAGAGGCGTAAGGTGAAAAAAGAAATTTTACAAACCCGAATAATAAAGAGATAAGGCTAGGTATAAAAAAATAAATACCAAAATAAATAAAATTAACCATCCACAGCCTTGTAAAACTAAGGTCTAAGTCCATAACCATCCTTCATGCTTTAACAATAATGGCATAATAATTATGTATAGCTAATATCGCATGGTAATCACATATATACAATGCATGTATAAACAAATTTATAACATTCAACAAAGCCTCTATAAGAATCAGCCATAATGATTAAACACATTTAATCTTATTCCTAACTTCTAGGAAACTAGTCTTAATCCAGACATTTACCTAACTTTTAGGTGATTTGTCTCAACAAGGACAAATTCTTTTATTTGCATGCTTAAATTAGGTCTCCAAAATTAACATATTTAAATAATATTAAATTAAGTAACTATTTAATTAAATAAATTAAGAAAACAAGTTTTCAAATTTGGTTCTTTTAAAACTTGTTTATTTAAAGAATAGTAGTTAAATTGAAAATTGTTAAATATTCCTAACTTTTAAGAACCAAGTTATATTAGATAATTATTTATCTAATCAACTTAAACTCTTTCCATAATTTCAGGAATCTAATTTCTAATTTTAAAGAATTTCACTCCCACTAGAAAACTAGTTCCAATGAAAGTAGGACTCTAACAAGTAATGCCCTCGATTTTGGCAATCTTCTTGGCCATACCAATATCCTTTGACTGCCTCCTTCAGATTAAAGGCAACAAATCATATTAGAATGTTACCAAGAACTTATTCAAGGTTGCATCCAAGAAGGCAACAAACTTGCCTTAATTCGCAAGTCACAAGAAAACGCGAGAAGTGGCATCACCTTACTGCAAGCCCTAGCCTTAATGCATAATTTTCCACATCAAGGGAACATGCTTAAGTACTGATTTTAGATGCTGGAAATTTATTCAAGATGTTGTCAAACCTCAAACCAAAGCAGCAAAATCATGGCAACTAATTGCCATACAAATCACAACTTTCACGGAACAACATTAATGAATCCAACATCTAAATGCCTTCAAGTTAAGAAGTTAAGATCCATTCAAGAATCATATATTCTTTAATTAATTTGCTGTCCTAAAGTGCAGCAAAGCTATGAAACTTTTCCATATAGATTTCAAGGTGCAATAAGAGCAAAATCACATCCAAGTTTAGCCAATAACACAATGTCATGCGATATCATTAAGAAAATTCAAGATTATGTTTCTTTATTTTAAATCATATTTAAATAAATCAAAATTGAATTTTATAAGTTTAATATAATAAAATTAGATCATAAAAGTCAATTTTTACAACAAATAAATCTTTAAGAAATCTTGATTGTGAAATCGCAAATTACAAGGTACATGCCTCTGGCTTTTTTCAGTTCAATGTGTAATTGATCTAAATCAATAAAACTAATTTTTATTAATTATTAAACCTTTTAATAATGATCAATACACATTATTAGCATGTTTTCTAGAATTAAAAATTAAAAAAATCATTTTACACGGTTATTTGGCTTGAAACTTCATAGTCTATACATGTGACATTCGAATGTCAATTACCATGAGTTAACCTATATTTACTACATGATCCACAACCTATACGCGCTGATACCACCTGCATGGAACTTTTTCCTAGTAAAGTCTGGCCTCAAGCATGCATTGGATTTCAAAATCATCAAAACATAAAGATAAATGCAACGAAAGTACTAAACCTAGAAATAGCTAAACTTCCTTACGGATCTGTAAGGAGGGGTTTACATGTAGTAAACAATAAAATTTTGAATCAAGATTTAATCATCCATAAGATCAAGAGCTACCTTGATGTTAGATGTTGAAATTTAAACACAAAAACTCTAAGAAGCTAGTTCTTGAAAGATTCTTGAAGACCATAAGTAGCATAGGTGTTTTGCCTTTAATGGTTATCCACACAAGTAGCTGTTCGAACCTTGTTGAGGCTCGATGGTTCTCTAATACTAGCTAGAAGGGTTGTTACCCCTCAACCAAAAGGTAACTTTAAATATTGAATTAATTAAGAACCAAAAAGAAATAATGAAGCAAGATTGTGCCAAGCTCAAACCCCCTGAAGAGGATGGCACAACATTAAGGTTCTTATGTAAGTGGGAATATTGTTTGAGAAAATTTATTGTTTTCTTGATAAATTACTCCCTGAAATATTCAATAGCCTTCTATCTCAAAATTAGGTTAAAGCTCTCTGTATTTAGCCTCTAGGCTAACATATCTATATATACTAGCTTTTAGATAGAAGAGTTTTAACCTAGATAAAACTCTAAAGACAAGCTAAATGGTTTTCCCTTGTTTTAGGTAAATTAAATGGTCGACCAACCTTCCTTTCACCTTGGCTGAAATCCCCTTTAAATATTGGGCCAAAGAAATCGACCCAATAAGCTTAGGCTATAAGCACACATGATGATGCAATATAGGGTTTTTAGGCTAATCTTATGTTTCCTTAATTTAATCCAATTTTATTTATTCTAAATAAATAATATTTAATACATGTAGTTATAAAATAATTATAAAAATTAAAATAAATAAATTAGAAACACAATTTAGCTAGTATACACATAGCCCTATGGATTTTATCACTTTAAAACCCTTAATTAGTTAAAACTATTTTAACTTAATTTTAATATTTTTTAATACTAATTATCAAATAATTAATAATACAATAATATTTTCGAGGGATTAGAAATAAATTATTAATAAAGGAAATTTTGTTCTCAATCAAATCTTAAATCTAGTTGAAATGCCATTTCAACTAGAACTAGTGTTTATCCACCTTTACGCTTCATATATTAATTTAAACATTATTTAACTAAGACAATCTTATTAATGTCTTAATTAGACAACAAAATCTAGATTTTACAAATAAAACTTTGTCTCAAATAATTGAACCTTTTCAATTAAGTCTTTCATTAAAATTATCTTTTATTCAATTAAATCATACATAATTAAATTTCAGATTTAATCTAATAGATCTACCTTATTGTGTGTGACATTAGGTTCCCAACATTTTGGCAATGAACATAAATAATCTCATTAATCATGTTCATAGATTAAGAGCAAGATCTAGAAACCCATCATGACCACCTAAATGTTTAAGAGTCAATGTGACCTTATAGAAACCTTTTAGTAACCAGCCTATCTGTGTAGTATGGTCCTTTCACTAGATATCTCAGATTAAGGATGAGCATGGTTTAGTGTCTACCCAAACCTTTATCCATCTTAGTTCTTATAACTCATGGTTAATGATCATGGATCTGTGAGAAACTATTCTTTATAATCTATTATACTCTAGCCAAAGACTTTGATCCAATTAACCATAGTTAAGAACACTTTAGATAATGTCACTTGAAGTGATGAATCATCTTTGGATCACTCATTCATCTACCATATGATTCATGCTATACCCAAGACCACCCTACCATAAAAATCCATCTATTATGGAGCCATTCATGATGGAATCAAAGCATAACACTCCTCATACGAGACGAGCTAGTACCATAAGTCAAATAACTATTATACATGATTAGCACATGAGAACATATTCCATAAACACTTGAGTGACTTATATCAAATGGAGCATTCATTTGAGCCCAATTTAGTGCACTTGTTTTGACAAAGCAATCATCTATATGCTATCTCCAAGTATCTTGTATACTTCAACTTCTATGAGATCAAAGAGTTGCATGCATCCCATGCATCAAGGCTTAGCATATGCCTATTCTTATGAATGGTTAATGTATCATCTTGACAATACAATGACTAGGAACATTTTAGAAACACAGCTTTGATGCATAGGGATCTTATCATTGTAACTAATCTACTAACTTTGCAAGGCCATCGTGTTTCAAGAGTTTTACCCAATTAATGTTTATATAAATGTCAATCATGCCACTAAAATGAAGGAAAACCTATGTTACTTTTTAACTTGGTAACGTGCATGATGTTATTTGACCATCTATCCTATGTCCCAATCCGATTAGTTCAAGGGCATACACCAATATTAAGCGTCAATGCATGTCAAAGCATGGCCCAAAAACAAATCCTAACCAACCCGACTTAAAATGATGAGTGTACCCATTGTTTTTATATATCCGTATATTATTATTTTCTTTAATTTGGGGCCCATACATTATCATTATTCTTTATTTTTGTGTCTAAGGACTAACATGTCGAGATGAACACCCACTCAACTTAACTTTAAATAGTCATTACAAAATGACCATTTATTTTGGAGTTGCCACCAATCTTATTTTGATCAGGTGAATTAGTCACCTATTAAAGTTTATATTTTTGAGGGTTATGAAACCTTAAAACAAACTCCTAGGTCTATGCTCATACCAGAGATCACATTAAAAAGGATCAAGTAGTCGGTTATAATCATAAGTAAACATTGACCTTCTCATGATGCTCGACAATCGGTACCTTATTAATTATGTGTTAATTTAAATTTTGATTTTTATTTGGTTTCAATATTTGATATTTAATTATAATTTTTATATTTAAAAAGAAACTTTTGTGAAACAAATTTATTATTCTATATGAGAACATAGAGCTTTTAATATTTTTAAAAATCAAAATATCTTCTGTACTTTCTTAGAGAACAAAGAGAACACAAAAGCTTTTATCATTCTTGGTCGTACCCTACTGGAGAGTAGGTGGAATACAAAATGTTTTAAAAATCAAAATATCTTTTGTACCCCGCTGGAGAACTTGTGGAATTAAAAGACTTTATTTTTTAAAAACTTGAAAATCTTAATTTTCATATTTTTTAAAAAGATATCTTGCTATTAAAATAATTTTTACAATCCTTCTCATATGCTGGGTAGAAATTTCACGTACTATTTTAACATTGGAGATACTGCCTTAATTTACAAAAATTCTAATTCTATTAATGATATTAATAATTATCCTAAAAATCGGTTTAGATAAAATGTACTAAACTTGACCTTAAGGATTTGAATTATGGTTGACATGACCAACATGTCCCCTAAAGTACACCTTTGGCATATAAGATCTTCCATACCCTAAAGGGCTCGATTCTAAAGTATATTAAAGAAATGTCTTAAAGAGTACCTTTGACATAAAAGTATCCCGATACCCTAGAGGACTTGAAAACTTTATATAAAGATGAACCTATCCCTATTATGAACCTTCAACTTATAAGTATCCTGATGATCCTAAAGGACTCGGTTCTAAGAAAAATTACCAAAATGCCCCTAAGGCATACCTTTGACATATACGTATCTCAATAACCAAAAAGGCTGGATGACATCATGAACAAAGGAACCTAATCTTACTGTACACCTTTGACCTATAAGTATCTCGATGATCACCTAGGACTCAATTTTAAAAAATTACAAAAATACCCTTAAGGTTTACCTTTGACCTATAAGTATCCCAAGAACTTAGAGGACTCTAAAATCATATGAAATGACCATTATACCCTCCATAGATAATTTAAACATCAAGATTGACCTAAAATGCAAAAATTACTAGTAGTTCCCTATTGTTTTAAAATTACATTTCATACCCTAACAAAAAATCAAGGGAATATGAAGAGTTTTAATAATTTCTACACCCTTACGAAAAACCATAGAAATGTAGAAATATTTTTAAATGACTAAAATGTCCCTGAATACATTATTTTTCCTAATGAATTTAAAACTTTTCTATTTATTATTTTTTCAATTTACGGACTATATAATGAGAAATCATAACTTAACACAAAACACATCATCAAAAATCATAAAAACTACACCAAAAATTTTGAAAATGATTCAGCCAAACACCTATGGCCACAAAACAATTTTTCATACTTTGCAATTTAGTCTTCAAACTTTTTAAAATTACAAAATGGCCACAAAATGGTATAAAATATATAAAACACTTTCAAATATGTTAAACTAAGCACAAAAACATTTCTAAAGCTACTGACATAATTCAGCCAAACTTGGATGGTCACGAAAAAATTTTGTAATTTTTATGATTTAGTCTTTATATTTTTTATAATTACAAAATGACCCCAAATGATTGAAAATGCATAAAACATATTCAGATATGTTAAACTAAAAATGAAAATTGTTTCACAAATTCCTACATGCGATTGGCCAAGCATAGATAGCCATAAAGAAATTGTTGCATATTTTGCAATTTAGTCCCTAATATTTTTATATTTACAAAATAAGCTAAATTAAATTAAAACATCACAAAAATCAGCCCCTACATGATTCTACCAGCATGATATTTTAGCCAAAAAAATAATTTTTTCATCACATATTTTCACAAATAATAACATTTATACATGCTAGAATTTTTACCAAGTATGAATTAGCATAAAAACATAGAAAATATCGAATAAATCAATATAAAACAACATGAAATAATAAGAATAATTACATAAACATGAATTCATGAAAATAACAGTATACATATCAACAAACACGAATAATTTCAAAGAAAATCAAACTATTTCTAAAAAAAATTAACCAAAGCAACCAAAAGCAAAAACTTTAATCATAGCCATCATTCTTGGCCTTTCAATATGAATTAAATTTCATGAGCATAAGTATTCATTTGGCTTATTAAAAAGAAGATTCAAACAAGAAATAAAGAAAAATTAAGAAATTTACAAGAAATTACCTTAGGAAAGCTTAAAAAAATTATGAATTTTGGTGTTTTTTTCTTTTTTTTTTTTCAATAGCCCCAAAACTTGAAATTAAGAAATCCAACCCCTATGTATAGGGGATGAAGGGCGGCAAGGGTGAAGGCTTCCACCAATTTCTACAAATTTCTTTTATTTCTTATATTTCTTATTTATTATTTATTATTTATTATTTATTATTTATTATTTATTATTGATTTGCTTTGATTTAAATTTTTTTCATTTAGTGAATTGCATCACGCATGGCATCATCATTTCTAGAGATTTTAGATAATGCTTGTATAATCTATAAAATTATACCAAAAAAATTAATTAAAAAGATTAAATTATAAAAAATTAAAAATTATGTATTTATAATGAAATTTATATGATCAATTTAATTTAATCTAATAACAAAAA
>JBBYHK010484919.1:0-17089 GCA_038382065.1 Adansonia grandidieri | reverse complement strand
CATAACAATGTGTGAGAGTTCTAAGATGGTCATAGGGACATGAATGGCTTACTAGAATAATGCAAATGCTGAAAATACAAAAATAAATGGAGTAAGGTAGAGAAAATATACCCAAAAGCTTTGAACTTTCACCTTTACTTGGAGCAACAACTTTAAGCTTAGTTTTCCCTTTTCTTTGGCATTGGTTAGTAACGAAAAAAGGAAAAAAGAAGAGCTTTTGGTTATGGTCTAGATGAAGAAGAGTTTTTTAGTGTGAAAGAAAGGAAATAAGGGGCTTTTAGAGATTTTTCTCAGAGAATAAGGGTGAGCTACGTGAATAAGTGAGTGTTTTCAATGTAATAGTGTGTATATAGGGAGAGCCCCTTTTCTACTGAGCCAACATTGGCTCCTTTATAGTCTAAAGTTTAGCCAGTGCAACTTGGAGCCAAAGTAAAGGCATTTTTAGTCTTTGCCCATGTACCTTATGGCAGCCTTGTGTACTATGCTTAGCTAGCCAAAATTTCATTGGCTGCCAGCAACAAAGTGGTGGAGTAGAGAGGCTGTAGTAGTTTGTAACTAGAGAGAAGCCAAGTATGCCCTCTAACAAACCATAAATTTTAGGAAAATGTCCCATTATTAAGTAATTGTGGCTCAAAATTTGTTAAAACCCAATCATAAGTCCAAAGTTGAGGCCTGGTATAGGTTTTGGTGATTTTTGGTGCAAAAATATGTTTGAATCGGATTTTTAGGTCAATGGTGCAAAGGTTGCAAGATGGCTCAACTAGGCAAAAATGCCTTGGTGTATCAATACAAAACTTTTTGTTTCGATACACAAGGCAATTTTTGCCTATGAATATCAATACAATGAAGTTTGCATTGATACCAAGAGCAAAAATGTTTTCAGTCTTGAGATTTGGAGGCCTATATTGATACTTATGTATTGAAACATTTGGCCAAAAATCGATACTTGTGTATCAAAACATTTTGTATCAATACAAGACTGAGAGGCCTATATCGATACTTTCACTTGTGTATTGATACATTTGGCCAAAAATCATGATTTTAACTACTGCCAAGGCTTGTATCGATACAAACATGCTAAGTATCGTTATAACACCTTAGGTATCAATACTAAACCCTCTTGTATTGATACTTTATTTGAAAATTTGAATTTTTAGTGATGTGAAAGCTTGATATCAATATTGACACACTAGTGTGACTTGCACATACCTTAGGCTCTTTGAATTACCTCACTTTGGTAAGAACTAATGGGAAATTGACTCGTACTCATTTGTATAACTTCAAAGATGCCCAGGATAATAACCTCCCATGCCTTGGGTGATGGCTCGAACAAAATAGGGTGCCTACACTTAGGTATGACATGAATCATATGGTAGACGAATGAATGATCTAGTGAGGAATCACCACTTTGAGTGACATTGGAGACATATTTCATATGTTCTTAGCTTTGGTTAATTTGATAAAGTCATTAGCCAATGCAAGATGAATTTGGGAGAAATTATTTCATTAAATTGCAAGAACTAACATGGATTGATACATGAGCAGATATTGCACCATGCTCATGGTTTTTTTGGGATATCCAGTGAAAAAACTAAAGTACACTGAGAGACTGGTGACTAAAAGGTTTCATAGTAGGTCATATTTACTCTTCTTGCATACCGAGCAGCCATGATACCTTGCTAGGCCAATCTAGGCCTATAAATATAAATACACTTAATTGGTTAATTACATTTATTGCCATTATGTTGGAAGCCTAATGGGTCACATACAATAAGATGATCTATTAGATTAAAATCGAGATTTAATTAAGTACAACTTAATTAAATAAAAGGAATAATGAGGAGGACTAAATTGAATAAGTTCAATTAAGAATAATTTAAGACATAAATTAGATTTATGAAATCTAATTATAGATGTCTTAATATGGAAATAAAGATAAAAATGCCTTATCAAGGCAATATCTATATATAAACATGGTTTTAGGGATATTATCAAATAATGCCAAACAATTATATTTGGAAAATTAAATAATTATTTTATAATTATTTAATTTATTATTTAATAATATTTACACGAAGTAAAATTGTTTTACTTGGAGTAGAAAATTTAATTATGGATTGAATTATCTAATATGTAAATTAAGAGGTTGGGCTAAAAGCTCTAATTATCAAGTTAATGGAGTTTAGTTGTGAACTATTCTTAGGTAGGCTTGTTAATGGGCTTAAAGCTTGGAATATCCATCCTTGGTGTGCTATTAGGCTAAAATATTAATAAGTTACTATTGGGCCTAATCTTGGATAAACTAATTAAAGTAGTTTTAGTTAGGCTTTAGGAAATACTTTAAGTTAGCACCACTTATAAGGCTACTTTAACAGGTCTAGTTTATTCGTTAAATAGTTAAAGCTAGTCCATGAGGCCTATATCTATATAACATTAAGTCTTTTTGGGAGTAAGTTGGTTGCTAGAAAACCTCAGGCAAAGAACCCTAGATCTCCCTTTAGGTTATTATACCAACCTTTATACTTTTCTAAGCCCCTTTATGTGTCGATGGTATTCCAATGATCTCAAAGTGTTTTTGAGATCAATTTTCTATCTTAGCGGAATCAACTAAAATCAGGAATTGTGATTTTTGGATCCGATTATTGGTATTTGTATATAACATCCACTTCCCTGAGGGTTTTTTTGGTGGAAACCATGTTTCTAAGTGATTTGAAATCGTTTATGATCATAAACGAAGGTAGGAAATCAATATTCTAGCCCAAAAGAATCAACTAGAACAAAAAAATTAGGATTTTTAGATTTATTTGTCTACATATGTGGAAAACACTACTTTTTATGAAGCTATTTTTCTTTTTTTTAGTGTAACAAGAATAGGAATTATTCTCGGATCACTTTAGATCTGAACCTCTTATCTATGTATCTTTTGGTTAAAGCTTAGGAAGCCTTCTGGCTAGCATCGAAGAACAACCAAACCTCATGAAATTTTTAATAGGCATTTGTGTGGATCACCATTAGAGACATTACACTTGGATTGCTTTTCACCTTAAAAAAAGATCATAGTAATCAACCTATGGAATGTTTGTGCCAGGATCAACACACTTAAAGTTACAAGTCTCTAAGTATGTATGGTTTTTATTATATCTATTTTCTTAAATTGCAATTTGATCACATGTATCTCTCTCCCTAAGATCCTGAAGAAATTTGAGTGTTTCTTTGTTTAATTTAGGTGCATAAGTTTAATTCTGATTAAATTTTTATGCTTATATCAGTATGCATGAGCCAAGGATTTCCTTTCAGGATCCCTATGGGTGCAAATGCATGTGGGTGTTGATGCATATGAGTGCAATCATCAAGACTAATAATGATTCAAATGTTAGGAAATCCCAGGCTCATGCATATTGATATAGGCATAAAAATTTAATCAAAATTAAATATACATAGCAAAATTAAATAAAGAAATACCTGAATTTCCTCATGATCTTAGGAAAAGATGTACATGTGATCAGACTACAATTTTAAAACTTAGATTTGTTAAAAATCATACTTGCTTAGAGACTCGTAACTCAAAGCATGTCAATCCCATCACAAATGCACCATGGGTTGATTTTTATGATCTTTTCTAGAGGCTAAAAGTGGTCCAAGTGTTCTGCCTCTAATAGTGATCCGCACAGATATTGGTTGAAACCTTCATATGTTTTAATTATTCTTTAGTGCTAGCTAGAAGGCTTGTCAAGCTTCAACCAAAAGATATCTCGTCAATAAGTATAGATATAATGTGATTTAGGAATAATTCCTTTATCTACTACACTAAAAACAAAGAGAAACAACTTCATAAGAAAGCAGCTATTTTTTGTAAATGCCAAAAAATGAATCCAAATATCATAATTTTTTATTCTTGATTCCATTAAGGGAGAAAACTGATTTTCCACCTTCATAGTGATGATAAACACTTTTAGACCACGTAGAATACCAATAAACATAAAAGAGGCTTAAGGAAGTAGAAATTTTGAGATTTAGCCAATTTTACAACTTTTGCGAAAAACTATTCTCTCAATGTTAGAAAACTATTTTTCTATTTTCATTATGAGAAGAATGATTCAAGAACACTCAGAAAAACCATGTAAATAGAAAGAGAGCTTAGAGTAGCATGGGTGCTATGCCAAACTCTTTAGAAAAGTTAAAGGTTTACACTTAAGGTTTTCTTGATGCTTCTTATCAGCCAAAAAACCATTAATAATGTATTTAAATGCAACTTATGCTAGGTTAGGCTTGACTAATGGGTCAATTAAGCCCATTACTAACATATCCAGAATGAGGCCCCACCTTAAAGTGTTTCTTGGAGCCAAATTAAAACTATTGTAATTAACTTGTCCAAGATTGGACCGTAGTATTTACTTATTAATTTTTAGCCCAATAGCACACCAAAGATAGCTATTCCATGCAGTAAGCCTAAGTTGGAGTAGTTCATAGCTAAACTCTCCTGATTTGATACTTAGGGCTTTTAGCCCAACCCTTAAATTTACACATTAAATAATTTACTTTATAATTAAATTTTTTACCAAAGTAAACCAATTTTTACTTCATGTAAATAATTAATTAAATAATTATCAAATAATTAGTTAATTTTCCAAATAGAATTATTTGACTTTATTTAAGAATATCCTTAAGTTTATGTCTACCACTACATTTTATTTTGATAAAATATTCTTATTTTTATTGCCATATTAAGACATCTCTAATTAGATTTCATAAATCTAATTTATTTCTTTAATAATACTTAATTGAACTAATTCAATTAAGTCTTTTTCATTATATCTTTTTATTTAATTTAGTTGTACTTAATTAAATCCAGTTTTAATCCAATAGACCATCTTATTGTATGAGACCCATTAGGCTTCCATCATAACAGTAATAAACATAATTACCCAATTAAGTGTATTTATATTTATAGACCAAGATCGGCCCCTAGCAAGGCATTATGGCAATTCGGTATGTAGGAAGAATCAATATGACCTTTTTAAGAAACCTTTCAGTAACTTGCCTTTTAGTGTACTTTGGTCCTTTCACTAAATATCTTGGAAAGACCATGCACATGGTGCAATGTCTGCTCATGTATCAATCCATATTAGTTTATATAGCTTTCATTAAACTCATAAACTTAGAAAATTCAAGATGTCTATGCTTTGGAGATATACGAATTGGTCGTATTTTCAAAGACTTTGGGTTCTACGGAGGTGATAGTAGTAAATTTCTTCTCCTGCTTGTGTCGCAACATTAACCTTGCATCTGCCATCATTGCCAAGACCATTCAAGCTTTTAGCTTCTGCATGAAAATGGAGATGGTTAGATTCATTGGGTGCACCCTGTTTCTTCATATTTGGCTTATTAGCTACCTTCAAGGCAAAAAAAAGGAGAATAATCTATAATTTCTTCACTAACTTTAGCCTTATCTGCAAGGTTCTTAAGAAAGAATTGCCTTAAGATAAAGCCAAAGAACAATGGGTCGATAGGCTTCAAAATCTCAAAGGAAAAGAAATTGCATGTCCCTTTAATCAATTGTATATAGATTCAAGAGTTTACTTGTGTGCTATTCATGGGGTTATGGGGAAACACTAGCTATATACCCTTCCTAATTTTATAGTAGTTCCTATGTCAGTAGTTCATCCTATTATGTGAAGACTTTAAGTACTAGTAATTTAAATTTGGAGAAGATAACTATAAGTTGAAAGTCTAGTAAGTTTTCCATGCTTGAAAGAAGATTCATTACATGAAAAGATATTGGAAAGGAAATGTTATGACTTTAACAAGAACAACAAACCAACCCGACATTAGTCTTGCTGGTACCACTAGTGATTTATTTAAACCCTATGGTAGCAAATCAATTCATCCTTGAATTTTAAAGGATAAATACAAGACTTACCGCAACTGATCCTATAACCCTTTATCATATGATCAAGCAAAAATAGCTAGTCAAAAGTTTATTATGACTACTGACAAAATGAACAAGTTCCAATTGTTAGAGAAGCTCCTCCAAGTCATTGAGGGAAGTGACAAGTTTAGTGCCATTGACACAAATCTCTATCTTTGATGTCCAACCTTGTCATTCCCTAAAAATTCAAAGTGCGAGAATTCGAGAAATTTAATAAAACTACTAAGCCCACCATGCACGTCATAATGTACCTCAAGAAGATGGCTAGGTATAGAAAAGATGAATACTCCTCATCCACTATTTTTAGCATAGTTTGACAAGATAACCACCCAGTGGTGCATCAAGCTCGATAATGCAAAAATCTAGTCATGGGTTAAATTGGCTAGGGCCTTTTAAACCAATATCAACATATGTTGGATTAGGCCCTTGGCTAATTCTCCCCAATGAATATGGAAAAGAAATCTAATGAGAGTTTTAGGTAATATGGCCAGCAATGCAAAGAGGTTATAGCTTTAATTCAGCGTCTTTTGACTAAAAAAAGACGACAATGACATTCATTAATATCTTGCATGCCCTATACTATGACAAACTAGTAGGGAATGCCACTAAGATGTCTGTTGATCTAGTTCTATCTAATGAAATGATCGATATAGCAAGTAAAAGTGGCAAGATTTCTCTGAATGAGTCATCTAGGTCAAGTAAGAGACCTTTTGCTAACAATAAGAATGAAGGGAAGGCAGGATGTCTATAAGTAAGTCATCTAGGTCATGTAAAAGACCTATTGCTAACAAGAAGAAAGAAAGGGAGGCAAACACCATAAGCTATGCCAATTCACCTCAACCAAGCCATTATCAAGCACCCAATCCCCATTGTCTGGGCTTGCCTTACATAAACCTAATTATGTTCCTTACTCAGCTAGTTTATGCTATGACCTTTAACCTATCCTTTAATACCCCATCGAATCCGCCATAAAATAATCAATTAAAAGCTAATCAAATTGTCAACAACGCACAAAACAATCGAAGTACAAACCAATGAAGGAAGCAATTCGATCTTATCCCTATGACTTGCAAAAAGCTTTATTAAGCTCTGCTTGAAGGGTGTCTAGTTGCTCCCGTACATGTCCTAGAAAAGAAGCTTCCATACCTTCAGTGGTATAACCCCAACACCCATTATGGCTATCATGCCAGGGTAGTGAGGCATGATATCAAGAACTTTATTTTTTCCAAATAGAGGGTACAAAGCCTCATTGATTCGAAGGTCTTGTAATTTAGGACAAACTAAGGGCTAAATGTCACCATAAATCCCTTATCATACCACACCAAGCCTACAATGAATATAATCAGTGTAGAAGATGATTAAGAGGTCAAGAGAAACCTAAAAGAGGTTAGGAGACTGATAAGTCTAGTTTGGCAAATCTTGATTTAGGTAAAAATGCTTAACGTTGTTGAAAAGTCCACACTTTCATGACCATACCTTTCAGATATGCAAAAAGTTTTGCATGATGGGTCAAAAATGATGAATAAAGGAAGGATTGATTCTATGACAAGAAGCAAGCAACCATTAAAGAGTTAATGAAGATGGTCAAGGAACAAATAGCATAACTTCCATATGGGATAGGTTGTCTTTTGATTATTTACAATAAACAACCTAACTCCAGGGAGGCCTCTTCAACACCTTTGCCGAGGATGATTTTAGAGGCTTCAGTGAAATGTTAAGGCCATCTCTTGAAAGTGCAAGGGTCAAACTATGATAATTAGAGAGCTTACTGAACTAATTATCATTGCATACTTATTAGGAGTTAGTCATTTGACCTATGTGTAGATGCTGCACCCCCTAGTTGAAGAATATCAAAAGAAAGATAATGCTCTAACAACAACGAGCCTAAATAAAAGACTTTAAACCTAAAATATTAAAGAGGCAATCAATGAAAAGGATCAAGCACAGTGAGTACAATATTGTTGATTAGTTAAGTAAACAACCAACCAAGATTTTTGTATTATCCCTACTCCACAATTTAAAAGTCCATCAAAATGAATTATTAAAAGTGTTGAATGAGGCATATGTACCACCAGATATTTCAATGGATAAATTGGATCATATAGTGAAAATATCATTGGTGATAACTATATCTCATTCATCGATGATGAGATCCCTCCTAGTGATAGGGGTAGCTACAAAGCCTACATATCATAACTCATTGCAGAAGTCATATTCTACCAAAGGTTCTCATAAACAATGGGTCTACTCTTAATGTCATGCCTTAAGCTTTTTTAAACAAGAGTCTTGTAGATGCATTCGACATCAAACATAGCCATACGGTGGTGTAAGCATTTGATGAGACGTGTCATGGGGCCATTAAAAACATTTCTATTTTTTTGGAATAGCCCATTCATTTACGAGATTGATTTTCAAGTAATAGACATTATTCTATCCTATAATTATTACTAGAGAGGCTTTGATACATCAACCAGTGTTGTGCCATCATCTTTACAATGAAAATTAAAATATATGATCGATAACAAGGTAGTCAGTTTTAAAGCTGGAGAAGAAATGATTTCCACTACTTTTACCGATGACATACATTGAGCCAAATAAAGATAGGCCTGAGTTGCCATTCTAGTTGTTTGAATTCATCAACGCTGCATTCGTGAGAGAAAGCCTATCGATAGTTAAGCCTTGCTTATAAAGGAATACCTAAATAGGTCTAAAATTGACTATTAGTAAGGGCTGCCAAGTTGGAAAAGAGATTGGTAAAAATCTGCAAGGAATTGCCAAAGCTTTGAAGGTCATTATCCAGTTCATAAGAAAGGCCTAGGATACAAGTCTAACATGCAATATAAGAAACAACAAACAAAAAATGCTAGAGAATAGAGGTTGATCTGTCTGTTGGGTCAAAAGTTAGGACTAAAACTAATGGTATTCCCACTAATTTATGAGACATTTTATTTTGGAAGATACGTAGATCCAAACTATTAAAACAGAGGAAAACCAAGGATATCTTGATCATTCTTAATTGGGCCCTCTTTTAAGTTCCACATCATATCATTGATGATCATCCATGATTATTAAACCAAGCAATGAAAACTATCCCTATTCACCAGAGTCTATTGTTGATAGTTGGGCTACATCGAAAACCCTTTTGCTTTTTAATTTTATTTTTGCGTAATGTCAAGAATTAAAGCCTACTTGGTTCTACCCAATTGCTTGGAAAGATCCTATTTAATGGGTATATTTTATCTAATGTTATCAAAAATGACTTTTCCTTTAAGCATTTCATCTTGTGTGCCTATTTTTGTTCTTTGCCTTTACTTAAATTATTTGTCTATGCAAACTTTTGTCTATATTTGTTTATTTCTCCACCCTTTTAGGTGCTCTAGTAAAGTGACATGGATGCTTTCAATGAGCTCTTAAATATTGATTTGAAATGATCAATCTGTATTGGCGAAGTTGATTTTGACAATAACTAGAAAAAGAAATTTATGCCACTAAATCTGTTAAGATTAGTCAAGCATGAAGAAAAACAGATTTTGCCTCATGAAAAGTCGATTGAAGTCATAAATTTAGGGACAAAAGAAGATTAAAAAGAGGTTAAAAACAAAACTTCCATAAAACCCTCCACTAAAACCAAGCTGATGAACTTGCTGCAAGAATACTAAGACATATTCGACTGGTCATATCAAGACATGCCTGAACTAGATACCAATATTATAGTCCATATGCTTCCCCTTAAACTGGAATGCAAACCAGTCCAATAAAAGTTAGAAAGGATGAAAGCAAAAATGCTACTTAAAATCAAAGAAGAAGTCAATAAGCAATTAGAAGTAGGGTTTCTCACTGTAGCCAAGTATCTAGAATAGGTTACCAACATCATTTTAGTTCCTAAGAAAGATGGTAAAATATGGATATGTGTTGATTATCAGGATTTCAATTGGGCTAATTAAAAAAAAACTTTTTATTACCCTATATTGACACTTTGGTCAACAATATAGCAAAAAACTCTTTGTTCTTCTTCATGCGGGTTATAATCAAATCAAAATGTTGAACACATGGAAAAGACCAACTTTATAACGATGTGGGGAACATTCCATTATAAAATCATGCTTTTCAAACTCAGAAATGCTAGGGCAACCTCTAAAAAAGCCATGGTGATATTATTCTATGACCTAATGCATAAGGAGATTGAGCTCTACATAGATGATATGATCTCTAAGTCAACATAAGAAGATGAGCATATCTCTAAGCTATGGAAGCTTTTTGAAAAGCTATGAAATTTCCATGTAAGATTGAATCCTACTAAATGCACATTTAGCGTCATGTTTGAAAAGCTACTAGGTTTCATCATTACTGAAAAAGGAATTAAAATTTACTCGAATAAAGCTAAGGTTATTCAAAGCATGCTACAACCTTGTACCCAAAAGAAGGTAAGAAGCTTTTTGGGGAGACTAAATTACATCTCCAAATTCATATCCCAACTCATTGATAATGTGACTCAATCTTTTGGCTTTTCCATAAACAAAATCTCGAGAAGCGAAATGAAGAATGTCAAGAAGCCTTTAATAAAGTCAAGCACTACTTGTCAAACCGACCAGTACCAGTACTACCAGTTCTTGGCCAACCTCTAATCCTCCACCTATCAGTCTTCAACAATTCTATAAATTGTATACTCAGACAACCAGATGAATAGGAAAGCTATTTACTACTTGAGCAGGAAGTTCATAGAGCATCAGAACAGCTATTCCATAGTGGAAAAGGTATTTATGGTTTGGCTTAGACTGCTAGAAGACTTTGACAGTACGTGTTACATCCTAGTGGCAATCGATTACTTCACTAAATGGGTAAAGGCAGCCTATAAGCCAATGTCACTATATTAATTGTATGCAAATTTATGAAGTGAGACATTATCTACCGACATAGACTTCCTTAATAGATCATCACTAGTAATGCTCATAACTTCAAAAATGATATAATGTTAGTAATTTGTTCTCAAATCAAAATCTAGCATCATAACTCTATCCCATGTCGTCCAAAGATGAATTAGACAGCCAAGGCAGTTAACAGAGACATTAAGAGGATAGTCGAAAAAATGGTTTAGACTTATAAAGATTGGCATGAAAAGTACTCTTTGCACTTAATACAATCACATTTCAGTCTAAACTTCCATGGTGCTACCTGTTTTCTCTTTCCTATAAGATGAAAGCTATCTTGCCCATCAAAGGTGAGATCCCTTCTGTAAAAGTCTTGATGGAAGCTAAACTTGAAAAGGTTAAATAGGTTAGGAACCAATACGATTAGCTGAATCTTATCAAGAAAAAGTCAAAAAAAGCTATATGTCATGGTTAAATGTATTAGAAACATTTGATCTAGGCTCATGAAAGAACAGCTACCCTTGACGCTTTCATGAAGATGAACTAGTGCTAAAAAAAATCCTTCTAATCAATAAAGACACATAATGCAAGTAAACCCTTAATTAGGAAAGACCATATGTCATGAAACAAGCATTCTCTGAAGAGGTGCTAATCTTAACATAAATGGATAGCAATATCTTACCCAATCTAGTCAATTAAGACTTTATTAAGAAATATTATGCTTAAAGGATGAAAATCCATAAAGGCATCCTTTGTAAAAAAGAACAAAAAAAAAAACAAAAAGAGCCAAAAGAAAACAAAAGCAAAAATTTTAAACCAAAAAATATGAAAAAGGATTCTTAATGAAAACCCCAAAAATAGCATCCAAATGGCCAGCCCAACTTGAGTTGAAAACCCAAAAGGGCAACTTAAGAAGTTTGCTTGACCAAACCCAAATTGAATTGGATTCTAACAAAACACCCGTTTAAAAACCCTAGTCAAGCTTCAACTAATCTTGGTGACGTCAAATCCCACTTTTCCTTACCTCAGATCAAAATAAACCTTGATTGAACCAACCTTAAGCCAAGCTAATACCCAAATCTAGGCAACTATAAAACTGTATAGGCAATCCTAGGTGTCTTTAAAATGATCAACTCACATTAGGCATATTGGTCACTCGAGAAAGATCTTAAGAAGCATCAAATAAAGCCTTTTATGTCATGGTTATCAAGGGTATCAATCACCCAAAAGAACACTTTGTCATCATTTTACCTTTTTATCAAATGTAAACTAGATTATATCATCTTCTTGTTATGAATAAAATGCTATTCTTTTCCTCTTTTAACCTCAATACATTATATATGCATTTTATTATGCTTGTCATTTAATTGATAATATTGGATATTTGAAAAAAAGTCATGTAGGATTTCTTGACATTACATCAAAAAGACATGGAAAGCATAAAGAGCTCGTTACACCTTAATTGTTAAGATCATGAATTTTTCACACTTGAAATATACCGATCATGACTATATGCCAAATATTTCCCATCTTCCCAAAGCCATTATTCATGAAAAATTGTCAAGAACTAACCTAAGCCAAATTCATAACCTAAGTCAAAAATAGCATTAAAACTTAAACATTAACCAACCCAGTCAAGACACATAAACAATTAACTACCTTCCAAACTATTAATAAAACTCATTAACCTATTAGAAAAATCATCAAACATCCCAAAGTTAAGAAATACAAAACCTAAAACTATTAAAAATGTTGTCAGATATCCTAAGTCTGAAAATTAATTATCCAAGCATTGAATCTCCCAAAAAAGTCATGATCTCAAAGCCCATCAAGTCTGAAGTTAATATCTTAAACTAAGACATTAGGGAAATACTTATCAAAACACCTCAGTTAAGAGGATAAGTTGTGATGACTATTCCTATATTGAACTTCAAGTCATAATAATGTAGTCATATCATCAGAAAAGTCATACTCACATTATCATATCATATATTCATTTTGTCATAACATAACATCATCCTATTAGCATTGCATCAAGTAAAATTTATCAAGCTTCGAGGAACTTATTGCCAAAATTCTTTGATGTCAAAAATTAGAAGGTTGCCCAGCTAAAACCCCTCTTTTTCCAAGATATCGCATTATCAAAAGTCAAAACCAAGTGATGATGTTAGGTAAGACCTAGCTAATTAGTCTATGTCGAGAACTTTTATCAAGAATGTCTGTCAAGAACCCTTGTCATGACCTTTGTTAAGAAATACCTTTAAAGTCCAATATTGCTAGAACATTATGGTTTATCTTATTGGCACCTTTGTTAGAACCTCTATCAAGAAATTTTTTTTAAAGTCCAATCTACCTAGTATTTTATGGTCTAGCTTATTGTCATCCCTGTCAAGAACCATTATCAAGAACCTTTGTCAAAAACCTCAGTCAAGAAATCTTTTCTAAAGTCTAATGTTGTGGGAATTTCATGGTTCAGCTTATTAGTCAAGAACCTATAACAAGAACTTTTGTCAAGAACCTTTATAAAAAAATCCTATCTAAAGTTTGATGTTGTTGGAATGTCATAATTCAGCTTATTGGCATCCTTACCAAGAACTTTTGTTAAGAACTTCCATTAAGAACATTTGTCAAGAACCTCAATCAAGAAATCCTTTCAAAGTTCAGTACTATTAATCATAATTTGGCACGTTGGCCTTTTATGATTTTTAAGTCAAACCTAGGGATAGCTCGAGCCTAGGATCGTCTAGGTCTTTCATCTAGAGCTTTTCAAGAAATCCTTTCAAAGTCTAATGTTGCTGGCCATGATACGTTGACATTTTATCATCTTTAAGTCAAACTTAGGGATAGGTCAAGCCTAGGATCAAAGTCTAGGTATCTTATTAAAAATTCAAATTTAACTTTTTTTTGCAAGAATCAGATTTGCCGCCAAAATTGTGTTTTATTCCTAGATGATATTAATTTAGTCTTTTCGTAGGAACACAAGGTAGCATTAAGCATACTTGGACAAAATGGTGTCTATCAGTCTTTTCTTTATTCCTGATACTCAACAACAACCCAAAAGAGGTGGTTATAGACACCCCATTTTGTCTAAACTAATTTTTAAAACTTTGAGACCTAATTTAAAAGTAATAGAATAAAATAATAAAAAATAAAAATGGGGATGACTACTGAGTGCCTTGTTATCAGGAAAATTAGGTGACATAGTGCCAGGCAAAAATTTTTTTATGGGAAGTTTGAAACACCTGAGGACTATATTAAAAAATGAAAGAAAAAAATTTTATCGGAGGTTTGAAATGCCTAATAAGGACTATATTAAAAAAATGAAAGAAAAAAGGCATTGATGGTCACTATTCAAGGAATCATCACGTCCATACAAAAGAGCACATATCATTTCCCATCATTCACAATAAAAGTAAGGTTTTTCGGAGGGCTAAAAGTATGAAAAGTCTATAATTTTACAAAAAGGTATTGATACATGGCCTTTATATGTTAATACAAAGCCTTCACATCATTGAATTTCAAAATTCCACTATTTGAATCAATACAAAGATAAATGTATTGATATATAAGCCAATTGTATCGATACAGGGTTATGTCATAGCTAAATTTGATTTTTGGCCAAAGTGTATGGATACACAAATGATTGATTGATACATCAGATATGATTTTTATTGTATCGATACATTCTAGGTTTTTTGGCTAGATGTATCAATACAATATCGAATGTATCGATATATCCTATGAATTTTGCCTTATTTGTGGCATTTTTCATCTTATGCCCCTCTACATTAAAACACAAATTAAATCATGTTTTTTGCAGAAAAAATCATCCAAATTCATACCAGGCCTTAGCATTAGACTTTTGATTGGGTTTAATTGAATTTATGGGGCCTAAATAGCTAGTACAAGCATGACTTAATGCAACTTGTTAGAAGGAAATATTGATTTTCTCATTACTTAGCTACATAAAATGGGCTTGATCCATTGTTTTTGTTGAGAAGCCAATATATTTAAATGTTAGCTGAGCATAGTACCTTGTCCATACATGAGGTACATACACCAAGGCCAAAAATGCCCTTGCTTTTTACATGTGGTCTTCATTATTCACATGGTCATATAAAGCCAATATTCTCATCTGAACAGGGAGATATTCACAAAAAAATCTTTAAACACATTAAGAACACTATCCAAAAGAAAAAAAACTCTTTTTGACACCATCCTCTAAAAAAAACCCCGTAGCTCCTTCAAGCCACCACCAAAAACCCTCTATTCAACCCTCTTTTCATTTTAAACCTCCCTTCCATTATTAGCACTTCCCTTAAGCTCATTTTGGCCATCCTTTCTTTACTAATTAATAGCAAAAAGAAGGGAAGAAATGAGCTCAAAGTTAACAAGTTTTTTGCTTAAGGGTTAAAGTAAGGTTTGAAGCTACTTGGTATAACTTTTATCCCTTTTTCATCTTATTTTCCTCTTTTATAACCATTTTCATCATTCTAAAGAGCCATATCCATGTGATGATGACCCTATTCCTTAGACTCTTTGGCATTTTGTGCCCTTGTTTAGGGTAGACCTAGGATTTTTAGCATTATATTTAATCCCTCCTACTGTGCTTCATGATGTTTGTGTGCTTGGTTTATCTCAAAAACATGTTTGAATTTGTTCTAGAAATTCTAACAAATTTCTTGCATGAACATGTTCATATCATCTCCTATGGCATGACTTTTGAAGTTATTCATAAAGCCAACACTTCCATACATCTTATTGGTCATTATCTTTCATTTTTTTTCATTATTTACATGTCAAGATACCATTTTTACTTGTCAAACATGCTATTTATGTTCATTTTCATGAATTTCATATTTAGTTCATAATATATTTATCAAGTTAACATTTTGTTTGAAGCTAGCATTTCCATGCATCTCATTAGTTATTTTCTTTCATTTTGTCAACATTTACATATCAAGATACCATTTTTATTTGTCTAAGATGCTATTTATAATCATTTTCATGAATGTCATATTTAATTCATTATATACTTGTCAATATGATTGTTTAATTACTGTCAACAACCCTTTTTCAAAAACCCCTAAGTTAAGACCATGCTAACTTCAATTAATGAGAACTAACGTAGGCTTAAGGCTTTTATTCAATGGTCTTCTAATCTTTGGGAAAAATCAACTTTTATGTTTTGATTCAAGGGTTATTGAGACTAAATGTTATATTTTCAAAGATAAAAATGCTTTTTTCATTATCTAGAATGGCTCATGTCTTGATCCTTTTATCTAAAGCTTTATGTTGGTGACATCATTAACAAGCTATTTCATCATCTTAAACCACTCTAGGATTATGTAAATGAGCTTGTGAAGCCCATGTTGCTCTTTCCTTTTGCCATGGACATTTAGATGTTCGTGTCCAAAGTTTAGGCCAAAGAAAATCATAAAAATAAAAAAACTCCTATATTTTGCCTTGATAGCACAATGGTCACGACATGAAAATCATTTTTACACCATAGACCTCTTTTCACAAAGTTTTTGATATTTTTCCTTGAGATGGAATTGAATTAACTTTCCAATAGTATCTTGTTTGCCAAATGATCATTTCAGATAAGGGACTTTTAATTTTTTGAATCTATGTTATATGGAACCCTTAGAATCAATAATTTGCATTCCATTTAGGACATTTTAGCCATCAGATGGTTTTATTGAATTTTTAAAATATTTGTGCTAAAAGTTCATGAAATTCACTTTCCAAAAATGTATTGTTTGCGATCTATTGATTCAAAATGAGACAGGAATGATCTTTCAATGTTTACCATGCCTTTTTCCTTGATATGCTATCAATAACGCACCAGACCCAATTTCAAAAATTATTTCCACTTTGAAAGCAATTTTTTGGGATTTTCAAAATATTTTTATATTAGCCTTTATCAAGCCACCTTTCCAATGGTATCTCACTTGACCCCTAAAGCCTTAAGATTAGTTTGAAATAAAATTAAAAATTAGGATAGTGTGAGGCTACCATTTGTTTCTACTTCATTAAAATTAATCAATTTTTTTAATTTCCACTCTAGGGCTGAGTGACCTTGGTCAACCTTAACAAATCACAAAAAAGTGTGTTGTGACCTCTCAGGCTTATATCAAGGCATGAACTAATTTTTTAGTTTTATCATCTTTATCTTATTGATTTTTCTCTTAATAAAAAAACACCTATTTTGCAAAGAATTTGTCAAAATGCCATTTTTGTCAAGAAATTAACGAGTCTTTGTTAATCCAAAATTTTCAAGGTCATCCTT